>JASCZW010008655.1:0-48476 GCA_034211315.2 Aedes japonicus | reverse complement strand
CCAGGTTCCAGTGTAATTTATGCTTCTACTAACGTTGTTGCCCCAGCGAGTGGATAGTCATGAAGAAAATGAATATGTTTCTCGGCTCAGGACGTACTAGCACACCGGTCCCAAGCTCGGTTCCAAGTTTAATGATTCGCGCCTAATTGACGAACTCAGGTTGAGAAAGAAGAAGACACCGCGGCGATTAAATCTGACAGCTCATGTTAAAGTATAAAATGAACATTTTAAATGCTTGTAATAATTCAAATGAAATTTAATTAAAATCGGTTTGTTGTAGGGTGAAAGAAAAATCCAAAACTGCAAAATAGGGGCATTATTTTGATTTATTTTTTGTTTTGCTGAAAATTTCTCTATTGAGTATTTTTGGATTTTTCGTACATCATACAACAAATCTGCATTTAATTAGAATTTCATTTGAATTTATTACAAGCATTTTAAAATCTTCGTCCTATACTTTAACATGGGAGCTGTCAGATTTATCACCACTGGTGTCTTCTTCTTTTTCAACATTACGTTTGATTCATTACTTCCTAAGCATTTAAGAGGAACAAGTAGTCTTATCCAAGCTAAAGATATGAAAATAGTTGGTGCAGTTGCCTCCAAGCCAGCAAAGTTCACTGCTGCAGCTTGATACGGGAACTCGAGTCCATCGTTACTTCGACCGCGAAATGCTGAAACAGAAAGCAACTCATTTTATCTCCAGTCTTTGTTGTCTAAGAATACATCCAAAGATAAGCCAAATCAATAGAAATATCACTACAACACAATTGTTGTCTTCAATTATTTAACAATAACGATATCCGCGTGAGCGTACCAGGAAATTGCGCGGAAGGTAATGACATGTCAGGTAGGTTAAGTAGTTTATAAAATATGCACATTATTCGGTAATTATGTTTTCTGAAATACCATCATGCACCGTACACATTTTATTTTACGGTAAATTCGGTACCCGTTGTTACCGTAGTCAGCTGTTTGCAGCAAAAGTTACTGAACAACGGTTGTTTTTTATGCAAAACTGGCATAATTGGTAATTTTTTGCATCTCTACGGTGCAAAAACTGCACAAAATATGACCGAACAGAGAAGCTGTGATTAAGTGTGGAAGCCAAGGAGCAAGACAGCTTTCTCGTGAGTAACATTTTCCTTCAAAATTACTCAGGATTCAACAAATTTGCGCACTTTTATGAGTTTCTTCTCCCAAGATATTGAGTGACAGGAATACAAAAAAATGTGTGCGAAAAACGAAAAACAACTACAACTTATATTTCCGAAAGAAAAAGTGACAGCTCCATTAGTTCCCTAATAAATTTCTGTATGGTTATTTTCTTAGCGACTTATTTAAAGTATCATTCAAACCATTTAACACCCCACTTCGTTCAGCGAAAGAAGAAAGTTCGTTCGATCCAGCGCTCCGTTATTTGGAAGATTTATTCGAGTGCTAACCTTGGAAATAACTAGTTTTTTTTCAAAATATACTCACCTCAGTGAGTAGAGCAAAAGTGAGTCTTTTTTCTAAGAAGGCAGTGTGGTTTTCCAGTGAAATAGGAAAATCAAGCAGTGCTTGCTGGCGAATTATCTTCCTGCTTATTTTCGCTTCATCTCCGCGTTGTGACGCTAACCAGCGATACACCACTACACCGCCAACGGTCATCCGACAGCGTTGAGCGAGTGCAACCTGAAGGCGATCGTTTCAGCGCACCGCCCCTCGCTCCCCGCATAGAAGTGCGACGTCCGCGCATACGGTGCGTCAGCAGAAGTAGCAGCAGCAGCAGGCAGCAAAAGATCAGTAATATTAGCGTTTTTTTCCCCGTCCTCATTCCACTCAGAGTTTAGCTTTAATTTGTGTGTTCCTTGTTTGTGTCTGTGTGTGATTTAAATTGTTGACAAGTAAGGCAAATCGTGCATGTGGAAGAGGCTTTTCGACATGGACGGTTTGGCATGAAAAAGAGCCTTTGCCACCCGATGATGGGGTGGCACAACAAATTTCCGACCGCGATCGTATCCAATTGACTCGGTCGGTCCATGGGTTGTCTACTTTCAGCCCAAAATGAAACCTTTGAACGTGTACCAAATCACTACTGATCTGACGAAGCGATTTTCAGCCGTGACAGAGATCACGAAAGTAAAATTTAATAAACTCCGTGTTGTCGTCTCTAACCTGAAACAGGCTAATGAGATTGCTGCTTCCAGCATTTTACACCTGAATATCGAGTTTATATTCCAGCTCGTGATGTGGAGATTGTAGGAGTGGTCACAGAGGCGAGTCTGTGCCCTGAATTTTGAAGAAGCGGGCGGTTGGCCGATTCAAGAACCCTCTGCTCCCCCAGTTCAGATACTGGAAGTGACAAAATTAGTTAAAATATCGCACAGCGAGGGTAAGAAGAAAGTTACCCACACAGACTCGTTTCGGGTAACCTTTCTGGCTCTGCCCTTCCTCACTTTTTAGAACTGGACAAACTTCGGCTACCTGTGCGGTTATTTGTACCCCGGGTAATGATTTGCCAAAACTGCCAGCAGATGGGGCATACGGCCTCCCATTGCGGCAATAAGACACGCTGCTCAACTTGCGGGGAGAAACATGAGGTTGGCTCTCGTGCAGATAACACACTAAAATGTGTTTTCTGCAAGGGAACCCTCCTCACGCTCTTCGTCGTGCCCGGCGTATAAACAACGCGGAAAAATTAGAACGTTCGCTAAAACAACGTTCGAAGCAATCTTTGCAGAAATGCTTAAGAAAGCTTCGCCATCCGATACCAATACAAATCCTTTCGCTCTCTCTCAGATGACGAGTCTGATTCGGATTTGCTGAGGAGGGGCATCTTTTAGTTTTCCAGAAGGTGCTCCACGGAAGCGAAGACGCATCCGAGCTGTGAAAGCAGCTGAACAGAAGCCTCAAATAAACATGCCCAATTCAAAGAGCAGAGAAAAGAAGGATATTCCGAATCCTCCTGGTTTTCGTAGTGCCAACTACACACAGGATTTCCCATCTCTCCGGGGACATCTAAATCCCTGATGCCCTGATTTTAAGAACAGAAGCCTCTCTTCATCTGGGCTGTTCTCGTTCGATGATATTGTGGAAGGTATTTTGAAGTACTCGAAATGTCTGACCCTCTTAAAAGCATTGTTATGGCAATGCTTCCACTGTGAAAACTTTTTGAAGAAATTAACATTAAGTGGCCCATCCTTGCAGCTATCATTTTCTTCGATGGATAATTTGCCAAAAGAGGTCAGGGATTTGATCACTGTTCTGCAGTGGAATTGTCGAAGTCTTATTCCTAAATTGGAATCATTCAAATTTTTAGCTCACAATATCGGTTGTGATGCATTTGCTCTTTGTGAAACATGGCTTTCAGCCGAAATCGATCTTCCGATTAACGATTTCAACATTATTCGGCTTGATCGTGAGGATTCACGTGGAGGAGGAGTACTTTTGGGGATCAAAAAGTGCTACTCCTTCTATAGAGTGAATTTTCCTCCAATTCCAGGTATTGAAGTTGTCGCATGTCAGGCTGTTATTAAAAATAAAAGCCTTTGCATTGCTTCCGTGTACATTCCTCCTAGAGCACCAATTAACCGAAAACAACTTTCAGATATTTGTTCGGTTCTGCCTGCTCCGCGGTTGGTCATGGGAGATTTTAACTCTCACGGTACAGGCTGGGAGAACTGTACGATGACAACCGGTCTTCTTTGATATATGACCTCTGTGACAACTTCAATATGACAGTTCTCAACAATGGAGAAGTTACACGCTTGGCTGGTCCATCCTCACTTGGTAGTAGGTTAGACCTCACACTTTGCTCGAATTCATTATCGTTGGACTGCACGTGGAATGTGATCCAGGATCCCCACGGTAGTGATCATTTGCCTATAAAAATTTCTGGTTGCCACCGGGCTCACTCCACCGGCATCCATCAACGTCACGTATGATCTAACTCGTAATATCGATTGGACAAAGTTCAAGATAGCAGTAGATGAAGCCTTATCAACGGTAGAAGGGCTTCCACCGCTGGAGGAATATAACTTCCTCTCCAACCTGATTTTGGAAAGCGCGCTTCAAGCTCAAACTCGACCAGTTCCAGGGACGTCATTTCGCAGGAAACCTCCTTCCCATGGTGGGATCAGCAATGCACCGAGGTTTACCGCAAAAGTCTGACGCGTTCAAAGTTTTTCGTAGACGTGGAACACCTGAGCACTTTGAAAGGTACACGGCTCTCGAACGAGAATTTAAGAGCCTCATCAAGGCCAAGAAACGCGGTTACTGGCGACAATTCGTGGACGGGTTATCGCGCGAAACGTCGATGAGTACCCTTTGGAATACGGCGCGAAGATTGCGTAACAGAATTACGAACAACGAGAACGAGGAGTACTCGGACCAATGGATCCTCAAGTTCGCGCGAAAAGTTTGTCCAGATTCTGTGCCAGCACAAATGTTTCCTCGCGAAACAACGAATTCGATAGATGAGATTAGCCAACCCTTTTCAATGGTAGAACTCTCTCTCGCACTCCTTTCGTGTGGCAATACGGCTCCAGGAGCTGACAGGATCAAGTTCAACTTGCTCAAGAACCTCCCAGACGTCGCGAAGAGGCGCATGTTGAACTTGTTTAATCAGTGTCTGGAACTCAACATTGTACCGGATGATTGGAGACGGGTGAGAGTTATTGCCATTCAAAAACCTGGTAAGCCCGCGTCCGACCACAACTCCTATCGACCCATCGCGATGTTATCTTGTATTCGAAAGTTGTTGGAGAAAATGATCCTTTTCCGTCTGGACAAATGGGTTGAGACGAACAACCTGCTTTCAGATACTCAATATGGTTTCCGTAGGGGTAAGGGGACGAACGACTGCCTCGCGTTGCTTTCCACAGATATTCAGTTAGCTCTTGCTAAAAAAGAGCAAATGGCTTCTGTATTCTTGGATATCAAGGGGGCTTTTGATTCAGTATCTGTTGAAGTTCTCTCAGATAAACTCCATGCTTGTGGTTTTTCACCATTAATGAACAATTTTTTGTACAATTTGCTGTCAGAGAAACATATGAGCTTTTCTCATGGAAACTCTACAGCTTTTCGATTTAGCTACATGGGTCTCCCCAGGGATCATGTTTAAGCCCTCTTTTGTATAATTTTTATGTCAAAGACATTGACGGTTGTCTAGGTGACAACTGTACGTTGAGACAACTTGCAGATGACGGCGTAGTGTCTGTCACGGGACCCAATGGGGTCGATCTACAAGGACCCTTGCAGGATACCTTAGACAATTTGTCTACTTGGGCTCTAGAGCTAGGTATCGAATTCTCTACGGAGAAACTGAGTTGGTAGTTTTTTCTAGGAAGCATAACCCTGCACAACCGAAACTTCAAATTTTGGGTACACCAATAACTCATTCCATGTCATTTAAATATCTTGGGGTCTGGTTCGATTCAAAGTGCACCTGGAGATCTCACATTGAGTACCTGAAGCGAAAATGCCAGCAAAGGGTCAATTTTTTCTGCACAATTACCGGGACCTGGTGGGGAGCGCATCCGCAAGATCTTCTAACGTTGTACCGGACAACGATTTTGTCGGTTATGGAATACGGTAGTTTTTGTTTTCAGTCAGCGGCTCGGTCGCACATCATTAAACTGGAACGCATTCAGTATCGGTGTCTTCGTATCGCGTTAGGTTGCATGCACTCGACTCACACCATGAGTCTTGAAGTGCTGGCTGGCATGTTGCCACTCTCAGATCGGTTTACAGAGTTATCTCTCCGGCTCCTCACCAGGTGTGAAGTTATGAACCCCAGGTGATCGAAAATTTTGAGAAGCTCCTAGAGTTGAATCCTCAAACCCGCTTCATGAGCTTGTATCATTTGTACATAACACAGGATGTCAGCCCTTCGCTTAATATTCCCAATTGTGTTTGCTTCTCCGACTTCGGAAATTCGGTTCATTTTGATTTATCCATGAAACAGGAGCTTCGTGGAATCCCAGAGCATCATCGTCCTATGATTGCTCCGGTGATATTTGCTGCAAAGTTTGGCCTAGTTGATTCCACTAAAACGTTTTTCACTGACGGGTCTTTGATAGAAGACTCCGCTGGCTTTGGTGTATACAATGAAAATTATAGCGTCGCTCGTAAACTTCAAGCACCTTGTTCTGTTTTTGTCGCGGAATTGGCAGCAATTTATTGACGTAGGACTACGTCTTTCATTTCTATACTGGGGCGCCGTTCTAAAATTTATGAAATCGACCGCGTTACGGGTTGTTTGGGAGATTTTGAGCGATAATAACTAAGTCATTGCATAAACGATTTTCATATCGTTTGCACCAATCGATTGGAAATAATTCTACGTACCAGTTTTAGTAATCAAGTTGATTGATTTTTAACATTAAATTATTAAAAATAACGTAAATGTAAGGTGATGTCTTATAATTTCGATTCGCAGAGTAAATTAATCAAATTTCCTAGCACAGTTTTCAAATCTAAGCAAGAGACGTCTCCCATCGTCTTCTTCTTCTTATTCTTTGTTCTCGAGAGGTAGATTCTGTTTCACGCTAGTGTTTGGCGAAACATCAGATTCCCCTCCCCTTTTAATGAATTTGATTCACATTGCTTTAGTTGATACCCCCTTTTGTTCATGCAATGGTACCCGATGCCATGATAAAAGACACATTTCCGAACAAATGCCTCATTCGTTCGGCAGCATTGGAGCTGCGCGGATCTCCCGGTGCTGGGCAGCACCCAGCAGCATCGCTCGGTACCCAGCAACTGGTCGTGGCAGTAGCAGCTGGCGGTCGGTAGCCAGCAGTGCCCGGCCTGTCGTGACGTTTTTAAATAATCACTTATTTGTACAGGCTCAATCAAATCAACTTTACAGAGCCAAATTTTCATGTTCAAACCGATTGAGCGCGGCAGTCTCGAGGTTAATAGGGATTACAAATTACGGATGGGAAAGAGGGTGGAAATTTAAAGTATGGTTCACATAACACATTATATTTAAATTCTAAATTATTAAAACACATAACTATACAACTTATGGTTTTCTTTTGACTTGAACATTTTTTGAAAAAGAAAAAAAACACACAGAAAAAAAACTTAAACTAACTACAATCTAAATCTAATGTTAGTCAAAAACACATAAATGAGTTTCATGTACTCCCAAATACGTACAGACAAAATATCTCGAATTGGCACATTGGGTTGTCTACCTCGAGCCCGAAGGGAATCATAGAGCCCCGATCTGACTCCACGATGTTCAGCACAAGACCAAATGACGTGATCTGCGTCCTGATAGCCTTGTCCACACTCACAGAGATTGCTGTCCCTCAGCCCAAACCGGTATAAATGAGGGTTCAAAGAATAATGATTGGACATGAGGCGAGATATGACACGAATGACGTCTCGACCCACATCCATCCCCCTAAACCAAGTGGTCGTGACTTAAAAAGCAGATGGCGATGACCAGGCCATCTTGCTACTTGAGAAGACCGAGAAGCACATTTCGAACGTGTACCATGTTGCCCCGCGACAATTAAATAAAAACCCGTCCTTTTCAGGGCGAACAAAACAATGTTACCAATTAAAGAGTTTGTTAAAATATTATTTTATCATAAGATAATCGACATTTTCATTACAACGCATGGTTGTAATGTTACTTCGCGTTACTTCAAGAGCGGATAAAGTGGCCGAAGCTGATGCTGCTTAGGGACTGTTCATAAACCACGTAGACCGAAATTTGACACTTTCAAACCCCCTCTCCCCCATCGTAGACTTTCGTAGACGTTTTCCAAACCCCTCCACAAAGTCTACGTAGACTTTATCAAATTTTTTTTTTTTTAATTTATGGGAAATGTTCTGCAATATGTGGCTGTGGTGGTTTGAGGAACGGTTTAGGAAATAAAACTCAAACAATCATACTCTAATTACTTCACAATGGGATGTTAGGCAAAGGGTGACGTCCTTGGTTTGAGTACCGCAGTACCCATGCCCTTTCACTCAATTTTCAAACATCTGTTCTATTTCCAAGCTACCGTACACTGACGGAACTTTCAACACTTTCTCTTCATATCTTTCATTCTAGCAAAAACATTACTGTCCACTCTTGGTGCCTCAGTTATTCATTTTTCATTTTGTTTCATAAAAATACTGCACAAATAAAAAATAACAACAATCAATTATGCATATGCACACCATGGCTGCTTGAACCAATAATTAAAGTTCATCAGAGGAAGTTTCTGGTGGAATTGTTTCTTGGATATCATGTCTAATAAGTTCGACAAAACGTGAGAACTTCCGTAGCTCCGTTCTCGTCAACCTCACAAAGAATTTCTTCCTGGCGTTGCAACAGAATCTTAAGTGGCCTTATTTTCTTCGACGAAATATCTGCCTTGTGGATGCTTTTGCGTTGATCTGCGTTCACTTTTGTCGCAGAATGCAGTCCACAATAAACGGATATGCGGCTATTTTTGTTTTCACTTTAAATATCAAGTTCAGTTTATCTTCTTTGAAAGTTTTTCAAAGCAAGTAGACGTCTTCCCAGACCTCTTAATGTATTTTCTATTTTGTCCCACATGCGCTAAAACCCTCTACTGAATGTTTGTCAAATGGGAGCAAGTTAACTATCAACGATCATCTCATTCACGTAAAAATAAAAATACTCAATGCCCTAGTAGCACACTTGTTGCAAATAAGTCAAAGTAACTGCAATGTAACTCAATTAAGTCACAATCAATTTTCTGCAACCAATTATAACAGAGATGTGTTGCTTGGGTGGTTGACATCATAAACTTAATAAGTTTATGATACTTTATGAACTTAATAAGTTGGTACCATGCATTCGATCTATCGATGTTGTAAAAAACGAATAGAGAAACACAACCAACACGCTCAAATTACTATCTCTTGTTATACCCTTTTTCCTCTCGAAAAGATAATTAGAGACAGTAATTTTAGCGTGTAGCGTTAAATCCCGTTCACATTGCAACCTACATTACGATATTGATATCAAATGCCACGCAAATTATTGTTGGTGAAAACTACAGCCTGTCAACGTATATTTTGGACACTTTTATTTCTGTGTAGATTTTGAATTATTTCACGGATCGCTGAAAGTTTCGCTCATGTGACAGTTGAAACCCTCCACTTTATTTCGTGGTTCAAGATGTTCACATTCTTGTCACATTCAGTAAAATGGCGTCGAATGAAGTGGACACGCATTTTTTACGAACGGCGGCGAAATACGAATTTATCGATATGCGATCCTGCCAAGAAACTAAAATTCCCAAAAGTACCGTGGTATGTGTTTACAAATCATTTTGCCAGCCTTTGGCTCTGGATCAGAAGGTTGGAAGTGGAACAAATCGAAAAGTATGCTCCCGATAAATGGACAAGAAGGTGATAGCCATTATTGAGAAAAATCCTAATCTTTCTGTGCGAAATGTGGCGGGGAAGTCAAAATCATACGTACAAAATGTGAAACAGGAGCCAGGAATGAAGCCGTATAAAGTGAAAAAGGTGCTCAACTGTGATGACATGCAAAATTTCACTGCAAAAAGTCGTGCTAAGGTGCTTGACACACATTTTTCGCAAACATTTTCTTGTATCAAAATGGACGACGAAACATACGTACTCGAAGACTTTAAATAGCTTCAGGATCTGGCTTTTTATACCGCAATGCAAAGGAACGCCGTTGTCAAGCATTTCCGGACAAAGAAGGTGTCCAAATTCTCGAAGAAGTATATGATTTGGCAGGCCGTATATAGTTGTGGTTGAAAATCTAACAGTTTCGTCTCTACCGACATTATCAATAAGGATGTGTACGAAAAAGAATGTCTGCAAAAGCGGTTGCTATTGTTTATCAGAAACCACGACTCTCCAGTATGTTTTGTCACTATGCGAAATCCGTCCTGGAGTGGTATAAAGCACAAGAGGTCAAATACGTGCCAAAAACAGTCAATCCACCAAACTGTCCTGAACTTCGCCCAATAGAGAAGTACTGGGCTCTAGTTAAGCAGAAACTCTTCGAAACTAAGAAGAAAGCAAATTGCACCGATGATTTCAAGAGAAGACGGAGAATCGTCACAGCGGGTGTTTCCGAGGATACGTACGGAACCTGTTCGCGGGTATACCACAGGAAGTTTGAGAATTTTACAGAAAGGAGGATTAACATCTTAATCAACTGTTTCTAATGTAGATATAAATCTATTATTGTAAAATAAACAATCGGTATTTTTAAATATTGTGTAAATTTGGTTTTGTTACTATTATTTTGGTTTCCGAAATTTAACGTAGACAGTCTTTAGATGTATAGATGCTAAAATGAAGATAGTCTATACCACGTAATATAGGTTGTAGTGTGAACGGGATGTTATGCTCCATTATTTAATTAGCTGCTATATTACACTGATTTGATGTATTGATTCAATTTTTACAAAGTTCAGGGCTCGAAACTGTGTGCAGTGCATCTCTGAGCAAATTTCTTGAAACTGAAACATGTTAGCAATCCAGGACTAGATAACCAAGACTCATAGAATAAATAAATTTAATTTAGAACGCAACCAGTAAAATTTGTACGTTTATTCGTATCATTAATATGATGAAAATAAACATAATATGATTTTAATTTCAAACATCGATGTCACATCCCATGTAGCACACTACGACCTTTATTAGTTGTAGTGACTTGATTATGACTTAGCAAGTCATATTTATGATATCTCAACCGAATGGCAACATTGTGCTACTAGGGTTGGTTTTAAACATAGAATATGTTAGAAAGAAAGCAAGTTTATGTTTGCGGCAAAAATAAACTAATTTTATAATTGGATTTACCTGGAATATATTTTTTATGACGGTATTTTTCTCTGTGTGGAAGGTATGAATATCCGTTTTGTAGAGAGAAAAAGTCTACGTAGACTTTTGGTATATCCCCCTCCCCCATCGTAGACAAACGTAGACTATTTCGAAACCCCTCCCCCCCTTAATTGTCTACGTGGTTTATGAACAGCCCCTTATCTATATGTAAATCCCGATTTTCTCTGTTCTGAAAATTTCACAGGGTGGAAGAATATCACACTCGCATCAAAATACCACATCAGCGTATTAACCAATCAGCAAACAGCAGAGCGGACAACGAGATCAGCGAGTAGCTGGGAGCTTATGAAAGACCCATTTTTGAACTAATGCCTCATTCTTTCGGCAGCATTGGAGCTGCGCGGATCTCCCGGTGGGAGAAGTTGGTGGTGGCAATATCCCGCTAGGCAGCACCCGGCTAGGCAGTACCCAGCTGTGGCAGCAGCAGCTCTGGTTACCCAGCAGTGCCCAGCTGGTCGTGGCAGCACCCAGCTTTGGCAGCAGCAGCTCTCGGTACCCAGCAGTTAGTGTATGTTGGATTGTCACGTGTTCAGTCAATCCAGGGGCTGTATTTAACAAACCCAACCAATGCCTTTAAGCTCGATCATGCTACAGGTAGCAACTCACCTAAGATGGTAGACCTCAGGAACGAGCTGCAGCGTCTAGAAAACCATCGATTACAAACACTTGGGGATAAACCATCCCAAGTTTTGGAAAGCAAGGGTTCTGCCACCTCGTTGATGAGCATCAATGTTCAAAGTTTGAACGCTCACGTGATGGATATCGCCTCAGATCGGATTTTGACAAGCGTGGAATTCCTCGCACTGAGTGAGACTTGGCTAGACAATGACTCCTTAGTCGATATTGAAAGCTACCACTACATCGTTCAGTTCAAACGCTGCAACTTGAGAGCAGGTGGTGTAGCAATATATCAGCAGGACAAGGCTACCACTATGGCTGCTACCCACAAGATCCAACAGCTCAGTGAACATCATGACGAGATGTTCTGCGTTGTCGATAACGTCGGGGACATTTGTGCAGCTAAGATATCAGTAATGGACACTGAAGTTCTGCTGGTACATTTCACCAGGAACAACTACCAAGAATTTAAAATTGTTCTTTATTCGCAAGTTGTTCAGGTATGCTGCGCAAGATACGCCAGTTGTGTTGACCGGAGACTTTAACATTGACGTTTCCAAACATGAAAACATAGATTTTCTAGATTTTATGCAAAAACATTTAAAATTTACTTTAGCAAACCTTCGGAATGAAGCAACCACACTTGGTGGTTCTTGTATAGATTTAACGTTTGTTAAAAATATCGGCGTAGAGTGCAGACGTTATTGTTCATATTTTTCGTACCATAGACCTATGTTGTCTGTACTCGCATTCGAAGCACCCGAACCATTAAATCAACAGGTAGCAGATATTGTGGAACATGAACTGGAATGACAACATCGACAACCAACCATCACCTAGCACTGGACCATTGTCTGTACTACTCGGACCATAAACAACAAATGACAAAATACCAAACGGCCCTTTTCAGGGCCACTTTAGGAGTTCTAAAGAGTTGAATTCAAGATTTTCATACACAATATTAACGCTCCTAAAACACCTAAAGACTAATATTATATGCTTTTCTTCCATGGAAAAGAACCAACAACAACGACCACCCATTCGACTGTCTACCAAATCATCATCTGGTACTCGACAATTACCGGTACTCGACAATCTACTCGGATCATTCCAGGAACAGCGAATAACTGAATAACAAACGGCCCTTTTTAGGGCCACTTCAAAAGTTATAAAGAGTTGACTATATTAATTTTCGTGGGAAACTAAAACTAATAACAGATGGTTTGATGAGTCTTTAGACTGAACAAAATATAGTAGATATTTATTAATTCTATTACAATTCCTCCACATCAACAAGCAGTCCTACGTCGACTTTGCAGATATGTCACTGACATATCTCACCTTTTCGTTTTTTTCTTTAGAAACTGTTGCCTCTTTTACACCGGATCAATACTTCATTTTCACGGATAGTCTTAGTTCTATAGAGGCTATTCGCTCCTTGAGGCCGGTAAAGCACACCTCCTATTTTCTTATGAAAATACGAGGTCTTCTAAGTGCTTTATCTTCACGTTCTTTTATTATCACCTTTGTGTGGGTCCCTTCTCATTGTTCGATTCCTGACAATGAGAAAGCGGACTCGCTTGCAAGGGTGGGTGCTATGGAAGGCGATATTTATGATCGACAAATCGCCTTCAACGAATTCTTCTATATTTTTCGTCAGATATCACTCGATAGCTGGCAGTATAAATGGAGTAGAGGAGACTTGGGGCGATGGCTACATTCTATCACTCCAAAGGTGTCTAAGAAATGTTGGTTCAGGGGATTGGATGTGGGTCGAGACTTCATTCGTGTGATGTCTCGCCTCATGTCCAATCATTATTCTTTAAACGCTCATTTGTTCCGTGTTGGGCTGGGAGACAGCAATCTCTGTGAATGCGGACAAGGTTACCAGGACGCAGATCACGTTATTTGGTTTTGTGCTGAGCATCGTGGAGTCAGATCTGAGCTGTATGATTCCCTTCGGGCTCGAGGTAGACAACCCAATGTACCGATTCGAGACATTTTGGCTGCGCGCGATCTGGAGTTTATGAAACTCATTTATGTGTTTTTGACTAACATTAGCCTTAGATTGTAGATTGATTAACTTACTTGTTTAGGTTAAATTTGTGAGGAATGTGTGCGCCAGTGTGTGAGTGTGGTTGTGTGTGTGTGAGTGTGATTGTGTGTGTGAGTGAGTTATTTTTTTTTTTTTTAAATTAAAAACGTTCAATTAAAAAATTGTAATTTGAAGTTCTAGATATAAGAAAACCATTGTTCCTTTGCTTTGTTCAAAATTTCCACCCCAATTTTCCCATCCTTAAAATTGTTATTCCTATTAACCTCGAGACGACCGCGAGTAATCGGTTCTATCCCCTTAACCTTAGTTCTAAGATAACTGATGTATATAAACATGAAAACTTGGCTCTGTAAAGTTGATTCGATTGAGCCTGTACAAATAAATGAATTCGTAAAAAAAAAAAAATCAATTAATAGCATTCGAGAGTCTTGTTTAACTGCATACTATTATGAAAAGCAAATTATTTAAATGATTTTTGAAATCTACAAAGTAATCGTATGTTTTTTTTATTTCAGTTGGAAGATTATTTTAGCTTACCATAGAGCGGTGTAGTCTTCAAAAATACTTTTAGCCTCGAAATCATACCTTTTTACAATTATAACTATGCATGATGATTTCTTCAATATGCCCACAGACCTCTACTTCTTTTTTATTTTTGTGTCACAAGAAGACTACGAGCAAAGGTTAGAAGAACTACATAGCACATACCAACAAGCAAAATTAGTTCCAGGAACCCAGAAGTATCATTGCTTTGTACCTACAGGGGATAGACAAATATACAAATAGACGGGACAGGCAAATTTTTGATCAACTTTGCAGTGCTCTAACTTCATGAAATATTATCCGATTTCAATTATCCAAGAAGCATTCGACGGGGAATTCAATGTTATTTTATGTCTCGGTAACAAAATTGGCCATGGTCACCGGATACCAGAGTTGTTCCGGGTTTCCGGAGGGGCTATTTTACATGTTGATTTTGCGATGAATTTTCGTACAAGAGGACGTTGTCAAACTTTTTTTTCAGTAAACACACGAATAAACGAAACATTTCCCAAGCGAATGAAAGGTTGATCACAGGAATCGGTCTTAAATTGACCGAGATATGGTCATTTCCGTGAAACAGGTTCTGATTAAGGGTCCTGGATACGGTCAGTTCTTTATTTTACTCAAAACATGCTATGTCACAGCTTTTTTTCTTGTTTTTTTCTTGTTTTTTTACCACAAAGCTTATTATAAACGAAAAGTGAATCTTTGGCAATATTGGCTCCTCCCGGAACCACCGGAACGACCCCGGGGGAACCTGTAGTAGAGGCCAATTACGATTTCACTCGAAAGCATGCCATGCAGCAGCTCCATCTTCATGATTTTTCATAAATATGATTTTTATACACTTGAGAAGGCCATTGGCTACATTAGCCATTCCCTGGATCGCTGGAACGGCCCCCGGGAGAACCTGTAGCAGGGGCCAATAACGATTTTACTCCAAAATGTGAACTATAAGATTCACTACCTAGCCTGGTAGCTTCAAAGATTAATTTATTTAGCCAGGCGTGTGGAATTTTTTGAGTGTTAGAACCATGGCGTATTAATTTTTTTTATTATTGGCTAGACAAACAACCTAGGGTAGATTAACTAAATTGTACTAAAACTTTGTATTGAAAGTCATATCTTGTATTATATCAAAAATGTCTGCTTGTTTTGCTTTTGCTGGGTCGTTTTCACGAAAAAAAACCAAACAATATTTCGTTGTTCGACTTAACTAAAGAATGTAATTATAAAACTTCTATGTGCTCAGTATAAAAGCAGTAAATGTAATCGAATCCCTCACAAAATGTGTTTCGCTCGCGTTTCTACAGAAGGATTGTGCGTCGGTAATTAATATTTTTAATTTTTTTCCAGTTTCTTGTTTCTTAGTACTTTGTACATTGACGAATTACGAAAATTAAAGGAGTCGTGAATTCTACTCCAACAGTTCAGTGAGAGTGACATGCCCTTCTTAACAAGCCATCCTGTAGAAAGCTTAATAAGTATTGCGAATTAGGCTATTCAATTTGTTAGATCGTATCATTGGAAGGAGATTCTTAATTTCCCGTGGATTCCGCGGAAGTGTCTCTTCTTTAGGGGCCACCCCTCCGTTTTTGGCCCATCATACAGCGATATTGTGAATTCAGATAATTCACACAATCAGCAAAATTAAAGAAGTCGCTTCATATTATTGAAATATGCTATTGACTACCTTTATAAGAAGATTATTTTAATGCTAGCGTTAACTGGTTTATTCATAAAGACAAACATATGTCAGATGAAATTTACAACAACAAATAAACAAAAATGTATGATGTATATATGAACTTGTAGTATAAAAACTAAGTCCAGTCTAGACGTAACCAGGGGAATAATAAAGAAACAACAAGATTGAACAATTGGTCTAAAATGTGAACAATTCAACAAGAAACTTTTAGCAATTCGCTTCAATTGGGAACCTTTATGGTCCCTCTCATATCGCGGTTGCATGAATTTATATATAAAAGAAACTTATACAATCCTGTCAAAAATTTATCTGACATCCAATGCACAGTGGTCCAGAATGCGAATTTAATTGGAAAGATACATTTTAGGCCTAAGTTTGAAGTTTTGGAGTAAAATTGTCTTCAACAAAGTTGTTTTTAATAACAGGGCGCTTCTTTGGGCGTGAATGACAACTAGTTTTAGAGAAATTGAAAATCTAACTTTTTTATTTTCAGAAATAAATACATACATTTGTGGTAAAAGTTGTAGAATAATTAATTTCAGGCAACTTTGATGGTACAATTTTTTCTGTACTCTTTGATATGACTGAATTACAGTTTTTTTTTACTCTAACTTTTTTATTTCAAATTTGCCTACGACGTGCTTGTCGGTGTGACGTGCCAATTTTACCGATGTCTCTTACCATTAGAGAGTAATGAACGATTTTCTTATAAAATTACGCCCTTTTCAAATGTGATTTACTCAATTTAAATAAAAACAACTTATGCCCAGTTTTCAGACATGATATGCATTATTAAAAACCTTTTTAAATGCTGTTAAGAAATATTTTTTTGGTTTACCCCACCTATAAAACCAACATTTGAAAAAGGCCCATTTTGTTTACAAAAACCATTATAGCTCTTGTTTGACATACGATAGAGACGATTTCTACACACCAAAAGTTGTTCTTGAATCACTGGGAAGACAACTTTGCTAAAAAATTAGGAACAAAAATAAGGCAATTTTGCTCCAAAACTTCAAACTTAGGCTGAACATGTATCTTTCCAGCTGAATTCGCATTCTGGACCACTGTGCACTGGTTTGTAACTTCAAGGAACAATAACTTATATTTTAATATCCTATTAGTATGACTGAAAAACACAGTACATCATTCCAACATCAAGCAACGGACTATTCCTTCAGACATGTTTACAAATGTTTTCTACATAAAGTTCAAGTTACACATCATAGATAGCAGTTTGAGTGATCAGAGATATTAAATGATTTCTGAAATAAATAGATAATCAAATCCTAACACCGCTAAACAAAATATGCTGAAGTTAGCAGAAGCAGATAATTTCTCATCTCCATGCGAAGCGCTAGGAGCGGACAGTAATTTTATTGCTAGAACGAATAGACATGAAAAAAAGGGTGATAGTTCCGTATAGGGTAACGGCAGGCTTTGAAATTGAAAGATACAAGATTGAAAACGAGCGGAGGGCATTTGAACGGTAGTATCCGATCAGGCACATAACCCTTTGTCATACTACTGTTTGCTAACTTCATCAAAGATCGTTACTTCCGCGCTGGGGAGAATACAAAAAATAACAATCAAAAGTGAAAAATATTTTTTTTTTAATAATCATTTATTTGTACAGGCTCAATCGAATTAACTTTACAGAGCCAAATTTTCATTATTTTATACATCATTTATCTTAAAACAAATGTTAGGAGGATAGAGCCGATTACTCGCGACCGTCTCGAGGTTAATAGGGATTACAAATTACGGATGGGAAAGAGGGTGGGAATTCAAAGTATGGTTTACATAACACATTAAATTTAAATTCTAAATTATCTAAACACTTATAATTATACAATGGTTTTTTTGACTTGAACATATTTTGAAAAAGAAAAAAAAAACACACACACATACACATATAAAAAAAACTTAAAGTTAACATACAGGTTAAACTAACTACAATCTAAGTAGAAGGAGGTGTTCGCTCATCACCATGAGGCACCGAGAGTGAACAACAATGTTTTTGGCTAGAATTAAAGATATGAAGAGAAAGTTTTGATAGTTCCGCTAGTGTGCGGCAGGCTTGGAAATTTAACAGATGTTTTATGAAAATTGAGCGAAAAGGGCATGTGTACAGTAGTACTCGAACCAACGACATTTTTGCCTAACTTTTGCCTTGGTTCGAGTACCACTGTACACATGCCCTTTTCGCTCAATTTTCATAAAACATCTGTTAAATTTCCAAGCCTGCCGCACACTAGCGGAACTATCAAAACTTTCTCTTCATATCTTTAATTCTAGCCAAAAACATTGTTGTTCACTCTCGGTGCCTCATGGTGATGAGCGAACATCTCCTTCTATATCATAATCGTTACTCCTCGCACGGAGAATATATAACATAACAATTAATGTATACAATCTAAGGCTAATGTTAGTCAAAAACACAAAAAGTGAAAAATATGCTTCTATGCAAAAAATAGCTTGATTTTCACAAGAGCCAAGTAAAGGGTAATTTCATGCTGTTTCAGCATTTCAGCAGCAAGTTAAGCCTTTAATACTTGTCATGTTGCTTGATGTCCTTAAGATAAATGATATGCAATGATGAACCTAAAGCGGGCTGAAATTTATTATTAACTAAGAATGTGAGATATGCAATGTGATTTTCCGGTCAAATATCTTCAGTCCCTACCCCTCACTTTGCTATTATCAAATAAACAACACTGCCAAGTTGTTTCAGCTGGCAGTCATTTGTTGACTAAGCGATACGTTTAGCTTCGCACTTTTAACTTGTTCCATCAAAACCGAATTCGCCGTTAGTCTAACGCGAACGTCTGAAAAAAACATAAACCACATACATGATCTGTTCGACGAATTGATTGAGGATCAAAAGTTTCGTTTGAACGACTCAATAAATTGACTTTAAAACGAGACTACAAAATTAAAAGTTTTTCCAACCACTCGCTCAGACTCAAAGCCAGCACAGAAACCGATCAAGATTTACGTTTCCATTTTCCATCCGGCACCGCTTCACGACAGGCCAACGAGCTTAGGTTAGGAGGGACTGCTAGCGTTCGGTGATTGGAAAAATCTTCGAGAATGGCTCCGAAAACGGACCATGAAGAAAATTTATGAAGGAAGTGAATAACGAGTTAGAAAATATGTGTATGCATGCAGTTTCGGTTGCAGGAGGATGGCTTCTCGCGTGGCGCGTTTCGTTTCCAACCTGCTGCTGCTGCTGTAAAGTACTGCTTCGAGACTCTTCTTCAACTTGGAAAGTTGACTCAACCACCGTTGGAGCGGCAAACTGATATTGGGAATATGTTGCCGAGATTGGGTCCACTATTGTAAGCGGCATGGAACGAGCAGAGCCGTAAAGCCTTTCAAAAGTTAAAGTGCTGTGAAATTGTAAAAGTTTATAGCCGTCATGATATCGCTGTCATATGCGTCACGGCATCTTGATCAAAGCGATTTTCACGCTACAACATGGAAAAGCTATTTGTCTTGATGTGGGGATGAGACAGCGGATGTTCATCGAAGTCACAGGTGACTTATTCATTGTTTCCATCACAGTAGCTGCTCGAATTTCAACGAGTCTCATGAAAACGTCCAACCCACATATCGGAAGGAAAAGTTTACCAATCTCACCGCTAAGCTGCCATGGTCTAAGTTTGGAATAACCAATCGAAGCACACACATAACACCGGAGAGTTTCAAACAGCCCGGGGCGCCCTCGGTGCTTGCGTTTGCCACTGCTTTCGTTGCGGTTGCGTCGTCCAACTTATCATCTAGTCATCGGCGTGAAATTTCATTGGTCACCATGGAACTGACTGGTTGATCCTTGTCGACGCTTGCTGCTGCGATGATGGATGTTGGTGCGAGTGGTAAAGAACAAAAGCACTATTTTTCGTAAACATCATCAACGGCATCGGTAGTGTGGACACTCCAGATGAACGCGCGGTGGGTTGGATTGCGAACTTATTTCAAAAATTTCTTCACGGGGGTTTCATGATGTTGTCACATCCGATGATTGAAAATTCCCACCGCCACGCACCGTTCGGGGGCAGCACATAGAGCAACCGGTGTGTAATGCTACAACCCCGCAGGGTTGGAAACAACCGAAAACCGAAAAACCGATTCGCCTACATCATCACACAGTCAAAGTGAAAAACTTTACGAGAAATGGCAAATAACACAAGCACGTCGTCGAACGGCTGACCGACCAACGTGGCAAACAGCAACAGAATTTCGGCGGCACCGCATTTTTGCGTCGGATTCTGAGCGGGGGCAATGTTTGCCACAGCCGGCCCGGACAAATGTTAGTCAAAGCGCTCCAGTAAATATTCCAAACGCGCTGACAGAATTTTGATGAACAGCACACGAAGCAGCCCAAACTTGGTCACTAACTTTTGGTAACTGCATGAAGTTGCGGCCCTTTTTCCGTCGAATTAGGACACCGCTCGAGCTCGGTTGGTGCACCTGTGTAGCCTGGCACGGCGTTCTCCGCTAATCACGGACGGTTCTTTTTCCTTCAACCGCTTAGTGATGCCGTTCTACCCATCTCGAAAGCTAAACCACAGATAATTTAATCTTGTCAGGTTGTTGGCGAAACTTTCGTCCGGCAGCTGACGGAAATCATCCTAATTAGCATACCAACGACGGCGGATTGAGCGGAGCTTCGTGAGTCATTGTATTTGGAAATTAACTAACCTAAAATTCACGGAGTAAATCCGCTGACTTTTTCCACTTGGGTAGGAAAATTATTCAATTACTATTAATAAACTTCAGCGCAGAAGTTCGGCAAGGAGTTTAACGATCCATGGCAAAAGTTAGATATCCATGCATCGCATTTCGGAAATTATGGCCTTCGAATTCGGTACCCTTTTACAGCCAATCGAAGCCCATTATCGAAACTAATGATCCAATAAATTAGCATAAATTTGTCGTAAATTGAAGAGTTTTCTTCCCGGGTTCGCATTTGGAACCAGGTTCTGCTTGGGACCTGCTCATCCAAGCGCGAGACCTGATTCCGGGGATCAGCCACATTCATCAAATGAGCCGATCCCATAACGAGAAGAAAAAGCGGATGGATGGATGGACCATAACCATATGGAAATGAATTGGGTGCCCGGGTGAACCTTCGTATCCTTTTTTTCAGTAATTGCGTTAAATGAAGCGCCAACGAGTAGCTTGAAAACGAATGAAATTCGAGAGCGGGATGGCGTTTCCGGAGGGGTTCGGATATGCTTGTGTTGGAATTGGACACACATGGCAACTGAAGAACTCTTATTTGGCAGTCAAATAGATCAAATCGTTTGTGCTCAATGAGAAGTCAATTAGATTGCTGATACTTTCTCTTTTGGGCAATCGTGGTTTACATAACAGTCACAACTTCAAACCGTACATGCGGATATGCTGACGTAAAGCTCATTTAATTAAAGCTGAGAAATCATCTGCAATTTAAAGAGAAATCACAAGGATGCATAAGAAGGTTGGGACAGCACGAAGCATCGTTTTTGATTCATACCTACATCAAAAATAAAAAAAGCAAGATTGTAATGCAACTTCGCATGATTTTGTTTCATTTCTCGTAATGGATCGAAACTTGGAGAAAAAATGCAACATTGGTCGTGGGCATGAAAGCAACACATCAATTCGCTTTGAAAAATTCAATGTGTGAGTGAGGGTGTGGTGTGTAGTAAAGGTATAAGTTATAAGGTTTAAGTCCGGGAGTTCAATGACTCACAAAAAAATCACCATGCGCAATCAAGATACGAACCGAGGCCGCCTGCGTTATGGCTCTAGATTGTTACTATTCAGCCACTGTAACAAGATGAAATGAATGGAATAAAAGCCTAACAGTAACTGTTGCTTCGATTGTCCAGGCACGATACAACAATGAAGTAAATGTCTCTCACACACACTTGCATGTTTTTCTTTATTTCATAAAGAAGGGCAAACTTTAAGAGAGGGAGACCGGAATGTGATGACGAGTGAAAATAAAAATAGAACACTTGACAGCGGAATACCAATAGTGGCCAATAGCGTAGCGGCATTCTGTGGTTTTGTCTCACCCATATTTAAAAGTAGTTGACTGTTGAACAAAGACCCAACGGTTTCTTCGACTATCGAGGCACTAAGCACTCAACGATACATTTGTTTCGAGGAATCTGTGTGCTACCAACCGCTTGCACACACTAGCATGGCTTCGTTTATACAATAAAAAGCTTTGTGGATCATGACGGGCAAAATTGATTTTTCTAAATCATACGGATTTCTCAAGACATGATTGCAAAAATTGCTATTGTATTTTTTGCCTCATTTTTAACCAGACAAACAACTTTCCTTTGGCTAAAATATGTCCAATCCTATTAATAACCAAACAAATTACAGTAAGTTCGAATGGCTCATCGAACTAAAACCAGCGAAACTACCAAGAGCTCGACTTATTTGGACCACAATAACACAAATTTCACGCCAACTCGTCTTCGTGATTGGCAGCACCCTCTCAGAACCCAATTAAACATTGTGGGTAAGTAGAATATGTTTTTTCAAGCAACTTTGCGTACTTTGTTTATTCAAAATTTATCTAGACTGCCATTTGAAAAGGGCTTAATTTTTTGGATCGATTTTATTTAAATCATCATAACTCAAAAAGGAACAGACTTACAATAAAGTGATGTATGAGTGACTTTTAGAAAATCGTCTTAACTTTTATGAAAAAATTGTAAAAATTGTAAAATCGATACTTTTACGCTAAAAATAATATAATAAAATTTAAAGTCAATTTGCAAAAATAGCTATCTTAGAATTGGACGAATTTTTTTTTATTTAAGGCAATATAATTGTCTAAAAGTTCGCCATTCATTGCAAGATGGGCACTTTTAAGAAAAGAAAAAAAGTTATTCTAACAACCAATTTTTCATGTCAACATAACTCAAGGAAGAAAAGACTTACAAAAAAGTGATGTATCAGTATGGTCAACCACCATAAGAATGTCCTCTGAAGACTAAGTTTTGCAAAATCATGAAGTTTGATTTTTCGCAAGTCAGGCTTTGGTAACGATTTGAAGATGGCCTCTTTCCCGGAGGAACTTGGCTTCCGCATGGCCTCCCTAAGTGGCCAGTATGGTCAAACACCCTCAGAATGTCCTCCGAAGACCAAGATTTGCAAAATCATGAAGTTTGATATGCCGCATGCCATGTTTCGCTACTAAACATATTTTGTCCACCATCCCTCAGGACAGGTACTTACCCAGTACTCCCACCTTGGAATCCGAAACAACCGAAATTCTCGGAATAACCAGTGCAGATATATAAACTAGGATAATTTTGTGGGTTGGGGATGTACGTGTTAAAAGTGCCTATCTTGCAATGTATGGCGAACTTTTAGGCAATGGCAATGTAATTGTCCTTTATTGAGAAAAAAAACTTCGTCCAATTCTAAGATAGCCATTTTTAGCAAATTGACTTCAAATCTAAAAATATGTTTTTTAGCGTGTGAAAATTGATTTTACTTTTTTTTTACATTTTTTAAGACAAGTTAAGACAATTTTATAAAAGTCTCCGATACATAATTTTTGGCAAGTCTTATTTTTTTAAGTTACGTTAATTTTAAAAAATCGATCAAAAAACTTAAGCCCCTTTCAAATGGTAGCCTACATAAATAAAAAAAAAACAAACACAAAGTTTCATTAGATTCTGAGAGGGTGCTGCCAACCATCGGATGAGTTGGCGTGAAATTCGTCTACTATTACTTTTGTGATCCTAACATTGGCTCTCAAGGCAAACTGAGACTCAGAACAATAGTAAAAGAAAGAAGCTATTGAAATAATCCTTGGAACACTGATTTTTATCTGAAGTACTTCTGAACGCATAATTTCGGTATTTTTACACTTGGGATTTGTAAATTAAACCTTGAGTTAAATGGTTTATAGAATCAGTCCTAAATTCCTAGGAGTATTTAGGTCACATCCTAGAAAATTCAGAAGAAGACTTCCCAGAACTTCAGACAGATACTTTCTAGAAATTTAGGAAGAGTCTTCCTGAAAAAAAAGGTAATGCAGGAACTTCTCAGAAGTTAGGCGTAGACTCATTTTTGAAAAGCTCAGAGCCCCCCTTTCTCTCGTAGGCTTTGCTCCATACATTTTTTTTTAAATTTTGTATGGGGCGTAGACATTGGTTGCGGAAAAAACCCGAATTTCAGGAAGAAACTTACCAGAAACGGCACTAACCATATGAAGGAATTTTTCAAAAAAAAAAAATGATTTCAGGAGAGGACTTCCCAGAAGTTCTCAAGGAAACTTCCCAAAAGTTTGGTTGTAACTTCCAATAAGTAACTAGAAATTAGAAGAAAAATTAGTATCTTCCATTTAATTCCAACTACCTTTGCTTATCTTCGACAGATACGCGTATTTCGTCTACAATGTGCAGATTTCTTCAGTGTCTCGTACTAATAACTCGACTCGATTTACCAAGAAGTGCTAGAGAGCTCTCCTGTAGTTAAAAGTTCCCAGAAGTTGAGGTAGATGCTTCTGAAAAAAAAAGAAACTTTCCAGAAATGAAGGTGGTACCAAGAAGATTTTCCGACAAATTCTGGGGAGAACTTTCCCATAGCTTTGGAAAAATATTCTTCGCAGTTCAGGATGGGACTTAGCAGAAGTTTAGATAGTAACTAAGTTCAGGAAAAAAAACATATAAAATGTTTCTGTAAGTTTAGGGTGGGTGGCTAGATGTGAATTTCCGAGGACATCAGGAGTGATTGCTAAGAAGATCATGAGGAAATTTGCCAAAAGTTCAGGAGGAAACTTTTCAGAATTTTGGCATTTTATTTTTATCTTCTGTAGCATTTTATTTTTATCTTCGATCAGGAGAGGGCATCCCTGAAAATCAAGAGGTAAACACTGACAAACCGAAGAAGCAGTCTAAAAACCATTCATATGATCATAATGCTATTCATTGCTCATGACACCATATTAAAATATGGCAAACAACATCTTACCAATCGTTCACATCTTAGTTTGAGCTAGGATACAAACTCATGTAGGAATTACAATTCCATGGTTTCTATCTCAACTCGTACTAGAGATTTTATCGTTAGTTCAAGTAGAATCGTTAAGTACTAGACACAAAGTAAAATGCTTTAATGCTTTATCAGAAAGTCGAAAAACTTCGAAATAAAATCGATGAAATGAGATGGATCACTGCATATCAATACAGCAACCTTTGCTTGTTATTGTCAAATAAAATAATGCTGTCAATAGCTTCAGTATCGTCACCCATAAATTAGTTGTACACAATGATGCTGCCGCAGTTTGATTGCGTGGTACAGGATTATGAAACTTACGTCAAGGAAGCTTCCTGGACAGGAATTTTATACGGCAACCGGACGGTGAAAGGGGGCAGATATTTTCGAGCACATTAAACTGCCAAAGTTCGCGAAGAAAGATCTGGTGTGGCAGGCCATCTGCTTCAAGAGCTACGTTTTTATTGCGACCAGAAATGTCAACAAGGAAATTTATCTGAGCAAGTGCCTACAAAAACGTCTCCTGAAGCGACAGAAATGTTCCGTGTCTTGCCATTACGGAAAAAAGGACATGGAGTGGTATGCTGCTAACAACGTTCAAGTGGTGCCTAAGGACAAGAACCCTCCCACGCCAGACCTCCGCCCAATCGAACAATATTGGGCAATCGTCACACGGAACCTTAAGAAGACTCAAACAGTTCATGGCAAATTGGTGTTCTGCGGCGAATAAAGTGGACAAGGAGACTGTACAAAATCTTATGGCAGGTGTTAAACGAAAGAACCAGCAATTCGCATTCGGTAAAAAGGAAGCTTAGCTCAATATTTCTCCTGTATTCTGTATTGCTGAACTTGAAAAAGAAAAAGAATTTGACTTATTAAGAAAAACTTTGATCGACTCAGACACATTAGCTCTACACGATTTCTAAAATTGGCCCTTATGTTATGAATATCTAGTACATTTTAACGTGGATATTTGATTGCTTACCTTGTGTAAGAACAGTTTATTGAACGTTATATTACCGTTCTTCATGTATTGAGCGTTTTAAGAAAGTTTATTTCTTCCACCAAAATGCTCCATATATGTTTCTGTTTCTTCTTGGGACTTTGCACCAACAGTCGAACCAACACTCAAACCACTTTTTAATGATTGAGATTCATTATTCCACATAAGGCACGTGTTTCCAATTTCGATCCCAAATTCTCCAAAACAGCGCCAAACATTGCATCAATATTTCATCAAAGTCAAATTGCACCGTTTCTTTCTGCGGGTAATGTTCATTACCCTTTTAAAAAAAATCCATCACCGAACAATATCAAGCATCCCCGATGGACTATTCACTCTCCGCCCAAAACCTGTTTGACCCTTCTGCCAAAAACTCCAACTCCGGTCCGCAGTGCCTTGGCCTTTGATGATAGTCCGAAACGTCCTAAATTGCTCTCATTCTACCACTCTACCCCGGAATGGCCGACTGTCTCGGCTCGAATGTAGGCAGTACTTTCGACACCAAAATCTACATAAAACACAGACCTAATGTAATTAGTGAATTTTGCTCCCTTCTGCTATCGACAACCAACGACCAACGAGCTCTGACCCTGGCTGAACGAGAGATTTCATTGAAATTTATATATTACTGCAATTTAATGTCGAACGATGAACATCCACAAAACATTGACTTCCCTTCGATTCGTGTATGTTGCCAACCACAACCCGTAAAAGAGCAGATTACTGAGCGAGTCTGGTCCCTCCTTTTGCAGACAGTCAATAGATTGGCGAGATCGCTTTCCGGCAGGTGAATGTCCTGGCGCCCTTCGAAATTTAAGTGAAAATTTTCTAGCAGAATCACAGCTGGGCATTGAGGCAATACTGAGTTAAATTTCCGAACCCACCTTGAAAAGCGAAACGCTTAGTTAAATGTCGTAAAAAATCTTTCAACACTTTTATGACCCCTAACAAATATCGTAACCTTCTCTGATTAGCTCCTGCAAAGTGGCTATAATCTAATAAAATCTTATAATTACTATATCCTACGGAGCAAACAACGTGCCTCCTACTGTTGCCAATCAATTTTTACGACTTAAGTCAGCTTGTGTCATAGTGGCACGTCCACCTGTCACCCCAAAGTGAAAGGATAAATCTCCACCGGGGACAGAGGCGAGGAAAAAAAAACATTCACTCCGATGACGACGAGGACCGTGATGATTGTACCCGAGAGCAGAAGGTGACACTCGGTGTCCATTTTTTTCGTTCCCCATCGAGTTTTGTGTATTTCATCGATTACACTTGTACAGCAAGGTTTCTGTTACGCGGGTTACATGCTACGTAAAATAGCCAACAAAATAAGGGGTTATTCAAAAATATCTGCGGAAAGATCCCTTTAAAGTTTCAAAAGTACTCCCAGCAGTTTCTACAAAAAAAAATTTCATGGTGTTTCACTAGAACAATTAGTTTTTTTCATTTTAAAATTTTATAAGAGTATCTCATAGTAGTTCTCTTCCAACTCTCTTTTGATTGATTTTCGAAAATATATTTCAACTATTCCTTGGAATTGAAGTTTACAGCAAAATTTTCTAAGGCTTATGCTCGTTTCTGAAGCTGGTTCCTATAGATAAGAAGTAAGCGGAAGCAGTTAATCTGCCTATGGTGCCTATGTGTTAGAATATAAGTTAGCACACTCAATTAATATGATTGGTAGTTCTTATTACAGATCACATGCAATTTCATCAAATAGCCCAGCTGATGCATGTACTGCGTAAACCAAGTCCCGTACCCTACTAGACATTTAGAGATACACATAAATCGACATCATATATAATAGGTCGCGACGCATCTTTAATAGGAACATAAGGTTGTCTCCAGGGATGCCATATTCACAGACATGTCTGTAAATTTGCAGACTTTTCTAACGATGCAGACATTTAGCAAACATTTTATTTATGTTGCAGGCTTCTACAGATATTTGAAATAATTTTTAAATTCCATATAAAGTTATTCTCTGATTTTTTGGATTTAAAACGTACAAGGATCTGAACAGTATTGTAGACACGGTAAGAAGCTTTGTTGACATATTTTTTTAAATATCGTAGGTATTATTTAGAGTAGAAATCCTTGAAGAAACGAAAGCGGTGGGCCACTTGCAGACACAACGGGCCGGGAGATAAGTATCGTATAGGCCTTTTCCGAGGTACCATGGAGTCCCTACTTATGATAGGGTTCAATGCCATGTGAAGAATTATTGTCAAAGCGTTGGTAATATTGGTCCTTTGCCATTAAGTCACAACGAAAGTCAAGAAATTTTCCCAAAAAAGGGGTTGCTGAGTTTGTTGTTCTAAAGCCCAGTTGGTTGCTACTCGGGGTATAGAACAACATAAAAAGTTCTGAGCTATTGAAATAAATCTTGAAACTCTGAATTTTCCAAAGTTCTACTAAATGCATCATTTCAGTACATTTGTACTAGGGATTTAGAAATATATCCCTGAATTAGTCCTAGATTTCTAAAAGTATAGAAAGAAAAGACCCGCAATTTAGAGTACATCCTGGAAAGTTAAGAAGACGACTTCCCAGAGCTTAAGGAAGATAATTCCCGAGGAAGAGACTTCCTCGAAAAAAAAACTTCTCGGATGGTCAGGTAGAAACTTCTCAGAAGTATTGGGAGCTAGCAGTTCAAACAATAAGAACCTTCAAAAATTCACGACCGAACACTACCGGAGTTCAAGGTCATACTTACCGGAACTCCAGGACAGAACTTCCCCAAGAATCAGGAGAGGACTTACACTGATAGGCAAAATAAAGTGCCCACCTCATCGTTTTTTCAATTTCTCTCATTTACTTGGTTCAAATTAAAATAAACACAACAGTATTTTTTTATTATCTTATTTTTTATGTTCTTTTTAAGTTTTACTTATGGAATACTGAAAAAAGGAGTTTTACTTAAAGAAAACAAAATCAATTTGTGTTAAAAAAAAAACAGTGACAAAATAAAGTGCCCACTTCATTTAGGCTACAGAAAACATAAATTAAAGTAAAATAAAAGTATTTCAATAATTGATGTGTCCTCCTTTGGCCTTCAGGACCTCCTGCACCTCGGACCTCGACATGCTCTCGACCAGGTTCTTTAGGTGCATTGGATCTAGCTCTTCCCAGGCGCGCTCCAGGGCTTCAAAATAGTTATTTTTATTGGTAACACCAGTTTTGTCAACCCTGGCATCGAGAATCGCCCACAAATTCTCGATGGGATTGAGGTCCGGGCTTTGTGGAGGCCATTCCAGCGGTTTGATCCGACAAGACCGAAAGAAAGACTTGGTCTCTTGGCAGTATGCTTCGGGTCGTTGTCCTGCTGGAATACGAACTTCTCTTCAAGGCCCGTCTGGATCAGCGAAACCTCCAGATTTTCTCGCAGGATGTTGATGTAAGAATCTGCCGTCATTATCCCGTCGATTTTCACAATGCTTCCCACTCCACCCCACGAAAAACACCCCCAGACCATCACATTTCCTCCTCCATGCTTCATCGTGCCTTGGATGTGGCGCTCCTGAAGCTATGGCTTTGTTTGCCTTGCTGATAAATGGGCGCTCCCGGGCAAGTTTGCTATTCAACCCCTGTGCTACGAGACGGCGACGAACAGTTCGACCGGAAACTGATAACTGAAGGGTTTCCTGGATCTCGCGGACAGTTACCTTTGGGTTCTTCTTGACTTCGCGCATGATCTTGGTGTCCGTTCTCGCATCCGTTTTCCGCTTCCTGCCTCTGCCAGGGCGATCCACCACTGATCCAAACGTTTTAAGCTTCAGAAGAATTTTGCCGACCGCTGCCTTACTGATACTGTACTTCTTAGCGACAGCCCGGTGCGATTCACCGTTTTGCACATCACGAACGACCGATTTTCGGATACACAAGGGAATTGCTTTCGAAAGCACTGCGTTCTCCATTTTTTTCAATTGAATCAAATGCGATCACGTATACAAATGCACCAGGTTGACCGGTTTTCTCCAAAACATAAACAATCGAGGGGTCTTCCAATGGAAACTTGAAAACATATCGATTTTTGAAGTGGGCACTTTATTTTGTCACTGTTTTTTTTCAACACAAATTGATTTTATTTTTCTTTAAGTAAAACTCCTTTTTTTCAGTATTCCATAAGTGAAACTTAAAAAGAATATAAAAAATAAAATAAGAAAAAAAACTACACTGGCCAGTCAAGGTGGTGCATTTGATCATGCCTTGACCTACCCCACATAGGGATGCTTGGCAAAAGTTTGTGTTTCCTGTTTCGGAATACTACCTCACAATGCCCTCCGCTCAATTTCAAACTACTTCTATTCAATTTTCACAGCCTGCCGTGAGCTAACGGAACTATCAATACTTTCTCTTCATAACTTTGTTCTAACAAAAAAAAAAAAAAAATGCTGTCTACTCCTAGAACCTCATGGTGATGAGAAATTATTTCCTTCTCAAAAACAACATCATCACAGATCGTTACCCCGCGTATGGGAGAATACAAGGAAAGAACAATATCAAGTGTACACTGTGTTTACTTTAATTTGAACCAAGTAAATGAGAGAAAAAACGAAGAGGTGGGCACTTTATTTTGCCTATCAGTGTATCAGAGCTTCAGGACGAAGTGGAGGGAAGAGGACTTCTTTGAAGTTAGGAACTTTTCAGAGGTGTTTGAGTTCTTCCCAGAAACTCAAGATTGAACTTCCCAGAAGTTCAGAAAAAAACTGCCTCAAATTTTAGACGGAAACTAACCAGGAAGGAAACTACCTATAATTTCTCAAAATATCAGGAAAAAAATCCTTAGGCTAGGCAGATTTGGCAAAACCCAGAGTTCTCCTCTCCTTTCAAAATTTTAGAATAAAGATTACTCAAAATTCTTTAGAGAAAACAGAATGAATCGTTACAGGAGCATTGGGGGTACTTCTTTCTAATTTGAGCACGAATTTCCCAATAGTTTCGGAACAAACTTCCTCAAAGTCCTGGAGTAAACTTCCCAAAAATTCAGAAGTCCAGGAAAAAACTCCAAGAACAAATTTAAGGGAATTTTCCTATGAGTTTTGGAGACGGCTTTCCCAAAGTTTCAAAAATAATGTCCGCAGTTCAGGATGGGACCAATCAAAAGTTTGGAAAAAATAAGCTCAAGAAAAAACTCCACCGAATTTCAGAAAGAAACTTACCAGAGAGGGCACTACCTGTAGGATCAAGAAAGAATTTTTCCAAAAATTCAGAAGTTCACAAGAGGTCTTTTCAGAAGTGCTAGACAGCTTCTCTAAAGGTTCTAATCGAACATTCAAGTATTTTAAAATGAGAACTTCTCAAAGTTCAGAAAATCCTAGAAGGTTAGGTAAATACTTTTGATAAATTTCTTTGGGGGAGCTATCCAATAGTTCAAGGAAGAAGTATTGGGAGAGCTATGTTCAGGAAAAAAAGCTTGAGGACGACTGCGGTATCATTGGCAAACAGCGACAGAGATCCGTTTTCAGGGAGTGGGGGTATGTCCGAGGTGAACAGGTTAAACAGAAGTGGACCTAGTATGCTTCCCTGTGGAACACCGGCAGAAACCTCCTGCACATCGGAAACTGCACCATGCAGCGAAACACAGAATGTTCTGTTTGATAAGTAGTTCTTTACCATCTTCACAAGGAAGACTGGAAGATTGAACCGATGCAGCTTGTACACCAGGTCATCATGCCAGACGTTGTCAAACGCCTTTTCCACGGGTGGGAGAATCCGGGCCAAGGATAGGTCCTCCTGTAGGATGGATCCGTTCTTGTTTCGTTGTGCGTTTCCCCAAGTTTCATGTCTTGCATTCAGGTCGCCGGTGATGATGAACTGCCCATGCCTCCAAGTAAGCTTGATGATATCGTTTCGCAAAGTCGTATCGGTCCCGTTGTTTGTGCTTGCTTCTTTAGGACAATAGGCCGCGATGATAGTGAAAGGGCCGTCGGTGGATTCTGGCAGTTGATGTTGGTGCGCAGGGCGACGGCGACTCCCCCTCTGGCGAAACTGGTTCGATCAAGTCTGATCAGTTGGAAATCTGGGAGGAATACTTTAATCTAAGGCTTGAGATGCGTCTCGGTGATAATTGCGATGTCAATGGCTCGTTCGTTGAGAAATTCTCTGAACTTCATATTCTTTCTCTTCAGCGTTCCAGTTGGCTATCTTGAAGATTTCACGATCCATTGATAAACGCTATCATGGCTTGAATTTGTTCCGATCGGGTTCTGCAGGAACGCTTGATGATGGTGGCCTGAGTCAGGATTGTAACGACTTCCTCCGTTGCAACGCGTTGTTAGTATCGTATCATCGATGGCGCCGGATGCTGCACCAGAGTACGACGGTCCTGAAGGAAAATTTTGGGATGGCTGGGTTGCTGCAGCTGCGAAATGTTGCTGAACAGAAGGCCGACTGGGGACCGGATGGTTTGGGGGCACTTGGAGTGTTGGGAGAGCGGGAAAGTTCTCGGTCGTGAGGGCCGGAGGCGGGCCAGATCGTCGTCGATGCCGCGTTAGTAGTTGGCTGACGATTTTTTGCGAATTTCGATGAGCTCGGCCCGCTTCGGGCATTCTCTGCAGTTGCTTTGTGTGCCGCACCGCAGTAAGCATTCCCCATCCGCTCAAAGGCATCGGGTCCGTGGTGTTTGCCGTAATCGACGTAGCGCTTCGCCATGTGGCAATTTTTGGTGCCATGCACAAACATTAGGCGGTTCTGGCACTCTTTTCGAAGTGAATACCGGTAGCTTCGAGAGACATCATGCCGACGCATCTTATTGATTTGTACCGGTTTAAGCCCATTGGCTCTTAATTCGTCAGCCAGTTCCTCCGTCTTCTCCGGAGGCCACGCAAACCCACCTTGAACGGTTTGTTCGCTTCGATGTCGTGCGTGAAATACTGCACATTCATTTGCATCAGGATTTCCTTGACATCGTTGTAATGGGAAAGCGCCGAGACCATCAACTAGTAACCATGCGAGCAGAGTTGAACTGTGCACCGCAGGCCCTTGTTGATGTAGTAGTACACCTTATCCAGTAAGCCTTCAGGAAGACCCGTAATGCTGGTAGATCACCTTGTCGTGGTGCGTTACGGGGTGTCAGATCGACCATCGAACCCTGCTTGAATCAAGGAAAACATGGAAAGTCTTTATTTAAGTGCAATCTCATTTTTCAATTTGATGTTCTATAGTTTGTATTGGTTATGACTAGGGTTCTGATTTCGGTTCAGTATCGGAGTGACAGTTTGTTTTCTTTGCAATGAATTTGACTCATAAAGTGGCCCCGCTTTGAAGAATGCCTCCTCTAAGGATATAAATAGCGGAAACTTTCAATAAAAGTCGATTCATTGCCAACAAAACAAACAATGACAACTGTAACAACACCGAATACTTAATCATTTCTCAATAGAGATACAAAAGAACGAACGAAAAAATCACCACAATAACTTTTCAGAGCGCGAGCAAAAAACACGACCGAACGTGTTGCTTGTCCAAACTGGAATGGTTGACTGGTTCATTAGTAGCGGTCGGGTTTCAATCCTTTATTTGTTATGCTACCAGTTCTGATAGCGATTGATCTCCTCATTTTCAAATGATTTGCGTTGCAGGGCTTTCCAACGCAATACGCATTCTATTTTGGGATGCCAATTTTTCATATAGCGTGCATTCGAATTTGAAGTGGAGGTCAATTCGTTTCGCGTATTATTAGCTGCTCAACATTCGAAGAAGAATCATCTAGTTTCTAGAAAATCATCGTCCGCTTGCATCTTTCATTCGATTCATTCGTTAAAAGGAGGATGTTTGGGTTCAGTGTATAGTAGAATCTCACACACAAATACTGACTTGCAGAGTGTCAGTGTCAATTGTTTTCTTTTACTTCGTGGGCGTAAAAAAGCACACTGAGAGTAGAGCTGGTAAAATGCTGGAACCGAAAATGTATTCATGAGGTTTTTTAGTGGAAATCTTGTTTGATAAAAATCAAATTCATAAAAATCTTGTTTGATCTCAGAATCTTTTCAAACAGATATCTCGATGAAAAATATGAAAAAAAATCAGTGTCAATCTAGATAAATCTATGCATGTGGCAACCCTGACTATGTGAATGCTGTGAGAAATTGCGAGCGGGACGGCTTAGCAATAAAAGCAAAAAAAAGCAAAGAAACGAACAGCCTGATCATGGGCCTGGCGATTGTGAGTGAGAACGATTCGAAATGGCACTAATAACGAGAGATATAGCAGAAGATCTACTTTAAGGGAGGAAAGCTTGAGAGTGGATATAATTGGGTTTACATCCTAGATCGGATTGATCAGTTGATCATTCAGTTTTGGCGAAGACATAGAATTGAAATGTTGCCAGGACAGCGAACCGAGCGCGACACGTAGTACTTCTGGTTAGTTGGAAACCCAATTTCCGATCTCGAAGCCTGCCTTCTGGTGAACCAGTTGAACCTCCTGCGCTACCTTGACCGCTTCATCGACTGTGTCAACACTGTAGAAGTCGTGTAATATCGGTGTATAATTGCAGCCTTCAGGGTATTGTGCTGCGAACACTTAGCGTTTTGGTTCTTAATGAACTGGACGAACTCGTCGATCCGAACGTCGCTACGTCCATAACGTTCACGCTAAGAGAATCTTCCGCGGTTTTTCGGAAGTTGAAACGCTGCTTCTGCTTGTCTTTGGTACAGATATTCAACTGGTGGAAACATCTCCTTCAAAGTGCCACCGTACGAAGTTCGCCATTCGCAAAACCCTCAGAAAATCTTGCTGATTGGAACACCATGTCCGGTTTTTTAAGCAGTTGTGCGTTTAAGGTGATTTCTTGCACCTTCGCTTCAGCATCCCAGACTTTTCTGGGTTCTTCGGATTCTGGAGGGAGTTAACAGGAAGGTACCATAAATGGTCTGATCTAGTACCAGAAATTTCCACGCAGCTTCGGGCTTCTCTCCAGTAATTTCTCTAGCTTCTTCTTCCCGAGCACATTCCGAGTTCATTGGGCATTGAAAAGCTGTGCCGCCATGAACAACTGCTCGAGAGCCTGCTGGAAAAAGGCAACCTTGGGAGCTTCGTTCAATTGGGAAACACAGTGAAGCAGCTCTTCAGCCACTTGCAAGTTGCTGATTTACTAGACAACACCTTGTCAATCCGCTGCTGATAAAGTCGCTAGTCGCTAAGCTGCAAGATCGTGAGAAACACGAATTAGTCGCAGCGATTAACCGGTGAATTTCTGCAACGCAAAAATTACTAAAAGGGTCCTACAGTGGTCCTCAATGGCGACCCTAAATTAGTAAATGAGAGGAAAGATTAGTTATTCTTCTCAATTTCTAGTTACAGGTATTCCACGAAAAAGCGTGAGCTCCAGGATTGGCCCTGAATTGATTAAGAAAATTAGACGAGGAAGTAATAGAAGAGGGAACCACTTTTACAGTAGCTGGTTGATTTTCAGCAGCGCTTAAAACTATAATTTGTTTGCATTAATTTTAACAAGTTTTTTCAAGTTAACTTATCTAACAACAAGACAAAAAAATGTGAGAGGCCGCGTACCGAAAAACCTGAGTGTAGGCGACTTTCGGCTTTTTATGGAGGGTACGCAAAACTTTTCTTTTCTTTTATATGCAGACTCATTTCACCGGACAGTTGGACTTGGACATTACGGGTAGGCGGAAGACCTTGAGAAATGTCCCATTACAATGCCCTAGACCATCACCTAAAAAAGTTTGCCGAACCCGAAATGATTTGGGATCGACAAACAAAGTCGTAAAACTTTAGTATGGAAATTATGGCTAATGGTTGGAGTGGAGAGTTGAAGGAAAGGGTTTGCGATTTGCAACAAACTAAATTATTGAACTGGATGGATTTGTTTTTCAAAATATGCCTAACTCAATGAACTGAACCGATTGTGCACCTTTTTCTGTGACTATTGACGTTGCACTTTGAGCTAAGAAATAATCTTTGAGTCTTCTACTTGGAATTAGTTCCATGATTCATGCCCTTCTTCCAGAAAAGCAAATAAATCCGAAGGGTCCCGACTTCTTTATGTTACTCACGTGTTCGATACAGTTAGCAGTTCTACCGGAGGGATGCATCGTGACGGTAGATCTGTTGCGAATTTGATTTTGATTAACTTTACCCATAGCCTACTACTGCGTACTGCGCGTATCGATTGGCACGGCTTGCTGGGGTGGGGGGTGAAGCGTTATAATATGTCGCACATTGCTTTTATGTGGTGGCTTCGATGAGGGTGGATAGTTGCAATCGGGGTATTTTTTCTCTCCTTTCGTTTGACTAGCTTAACGCTTTCGCAAGCGCGTCTCCATAAATGACGATAATGAGCTACACGTGGTGTTCCGAAGAAGAACGTGACTGGAATGCTCGGAAAGGGCGGAATGCGTTTCATATCCTTCGCTCGCCAATTGCACCGTGCCCACGCTGTGAGAGTGCAAAAGTCCCTGCAAGCGATGGTTAAAAGTAAACTCATAATTATCACATCAGTTACACGAGGGATTACGGAGTACGGCGTCGGTAGTCATATTATATTTGCTCGTTACCGACGTAGTTGCAAATTATGTATTTAATGATTCAGTGCAAGTATGTCGCAGTCCCAGTAATTTGTGCATCTTTTCCATCTTCTTTTTTTCAGGTAATCATCACGATGAACGATTTGATGTAGATATGCATAATAAGGGTGAGTGAGTCCGTAAGTGCCGTTTTAGTTTCTACAGAACATATTTCCGTTAATGCACACAATTTCGTCGCTCTCCTGAATTCACGAACGGGAGTCGATGATGCACTGCTCTTTAACGACAACCGATGGAGCTGAGAGTTTTAATAGGATATGAAAATGAAAATGTGTGCTGAGCACTCGAAATTGCTTGTCCGGAGCTGAGAGCTGAATGCAAAACTCGTCGCATCCAATTCATCCCAGCAACCCACCGGAGCACTCCAGAGCAACAGTAGTAGTTTCCATTAGTCAAAGCCAACTCAGCTAGTCAACTGGGGTTGTGTTATTGTATTGTGCACCGCCTGCTTCTCTTCCAGCAACCGCCAGCAAAATCCGACAGACACAAATTGTCTGATAATTAAATCCTCCTAACTTTGAACCGAAACTGCATCCCAAAGCTGAATGGATGCACATTGATGTTGCTGCCGCTGCATGCACGTCATCCTAACCATAGCAATGCAGAGAGTTTGTCGCTGGTTGGAGCAATTGAGGGAAAATCGATTTCAAGTGTCATTGAGGAAGCTCCCCCCCCCCCCGTTTCCTTGCTTGCTAGTTTGGGAACATAATTTTGCTCTTAAACATAAATGGGTTCCTCACTTTGTTTCAGCTAGTACTGCATCATCTAGTACTCACTCACTCGTTCACCACATCAGCAGTAGCAGCAGTGGCAGTGGCAAAAACCTGCTGCGGTGGCCGGAGTTTAGTGGGAGGAAATTTATTGTTTGTGTGTCTGCCTTTGGGTTCCGGGTTTTTGGAGCGGAGTGGATCGTCAACTGTAGGAAGCGATGGATAAATGAATGGGAAATGCATTTCCGACTTTCCGCACTGGCTGAAACGGGTTGGTGGGAATCTCTTTTGGAAAATAAAACTTTTCTACTCCAGTGACAGATTGGACGGGTTGCCGGGGTGCGTTTGGGGAACGAAGGCGGAAGGGTACTTGAGAATTACAGTTTAATTGTTATTTACATTTGGAAGTAAACAATTTGTAGTGGGTGGTTTTTGTCCCTACAATGTATTCAGCTTGGATGGAAGTTAATGAAAATGTTCCTGCTTGGTTGAATGCAGTGTGTTCCGTGTGGTTTGTGACAAATTTGTTAGAAAATGAATTAGATGGATTGGAAGGTTCATTTCTAGCATTTCTTGGAGACCTTTGAGCCCTCACAATTTCAATGCGGTAAGCAGAATACATTGGTTTTAATCCTTGTGATGTGAATATCCTTCAGTGATGTCAGATTTTTCCTCTGTCGGTTCATTAAGATGATTAATTTTGCGAGAATTCCGTACATATGTGACTACCATCCGGAAGGCCTTAGCTACTAGCAAAGTTTGCTGAAGAAAGCATCGTCCTAACTGGTAAGGTTCTCGAGATATAGCACTCGAAAGTATAGTGCCTCTAGCGGTAAAATTTCAAATTAACTGAAATCCATTGACACAGATTTGTTGATCCGAACCCGTACAACAATTCTGCTGAAGACTGTAGATGTTTATCACTTGGAACAACTGAGATAGACCTCATTTCCCCCAATAAGTGAAAATCCCACAAGCTGCGGTTTGCCCGAAAAGAACGAAACCGTAAAAATTGAGACCGTAAAGAACAAAACTGTGAAGATCAGTATGTAGTTTGTTCCTCTATTTTTGCTTTTTTTAAAAGATCAGAAATTCATTGCTTTATTTTGTTATCGGTGGAGAAGTTCATCCCATTACTGCTCGATAATATCATTAATCCAAGGTCGCTAAACCGCATCCACCATCGCTAAATACACCTACTCAAACAAGTGAAAAGGGCCAATGAGTAAATCGTAAACAATGACTAGAGCAATCCTCCACCAGATGCTGGTGTCAGAAAGCCTGAATTAGTTTTTTTTTTCCATGAGAAATCGAAGTTTAAAGTCATTGTCTACGTTTGGTACTTAGGCCCTTCGCACATGTTTGGGTAGAAATATCGAAAAGCGGGATAAAAACAATTAACAAAACTCGCATGAACATCACCTGTACATACTCGCTAGATATTTATTTGGATTTTTGTTGGATCGGACCTCGAATATGAGTGAAATGTTCTGAGAAGGAGAAACCTTACTCTGCGCTTTCACGAGCTTTGGATTTTATTTCGTTCGTGAAATTTAACTGTGTAGTGGCCTCTTTGCAATAAGTAAAGGGTAAACGTGTTTTGAAAATGATGTTTCCAACACTGACTACTTCTATTCAATTTTTCACAGCCTGCCGTACACTAACAGAACTATCAACACTTTCTCTTCATATCTTTTGTTCTAGCTAAATTTCAGTCTACTCCTAGAGCCTCATGTTGATGAGAAAATATTTCCTTATACATCAACACAATCTTCCTTTTTTTTACAGAGACTTAGAGGAGTTTTACAGTTCCTCTAGTCATGAACCCGCTATCACCAGCAGCAGGTTTTCGGCACAGCCCAAGAAGGGACTATGATTGGATGAACTACCGCACTGTTATTAACAAGAAAAAATTTATTCGTCAGCAAAATGCGCAATATAAGAGCATCTTCAGCGGGGGTCCAAATCGTGGATGGGATTTTTTTTCAAGACCAAACCCAAAAACTACGCTGCTCCGGTATTGTAAATTTGGTTTTACACGAGATCTATTTTGCATCATTTCAAATCTGGTATATGCTTTGATCTATTTTGGAAGCAATTTGAAACAAGAAACATACCGTTTCAAAACACTACACGCTACTTGATAATACAAAATAATGAGTAAAATGTCCGCTTTTACAAACTCAACGTTACAGAGTATATTCTGAGATATAAATATGAGCCGATTAGTGGCCGCATTTGGTGAGGGTTACAAAGCTGGCGCTAGATAGAAAGTTGTGTTGCTTGCCTCGGATGCTGATAATTAACTCAAGTTTCTCCCGATGATTGCGAAATGCCTCTTCGTTTCATTCCTGAATAACGAATTGTTCTCTTAGTTTTTTACAGTCACTGAATTTTCCGGTAAACATTGGCTAGTTCGAAAAGAGGAGGCTCCCGGAATGGTGACTGTTGGGGATTTTACGACTGATTTGGTGGCAAATTACTTTTTCGAATAGTATTTCGATTACTCGGATATGAAAAGTAATGAAGTATTCTATGTAAAAAATCGGTTTATTGATGAAGTGATCAATGATTTGCTCTAGCAAATAGCTCATACCGTTAAATTTAAGAGAAGCCTGTTTACTGGGGATCAGGATGTTCAGGTTTATCTTCTGAGGGAAAGGATACATTTCCCTATGGCAGTTTAAATAAGCTTTCTGGAAGAAACCAATGATATCTTGAAGATAGATTCAATTCGTATTTCTAGTTGGTAAAGCTCCAAAAAACTTTTGATTTTTCCAAAAATTCCTTTAATACTGTACTATTCAATTGCATATTTTACCGATTTTGGACAATCCTATGCACTTCTCGGCAGTTACATGAATTGGTAAGAACTTTTATAAGTCTTAACAAACTTATTTTTATATATATCTTTATTAGGGCGACTTTTAGTCTCCTGGGCTAGTTCGTCACCTAGCTTCAAGAAACTGAACGAACTCTTTAAAAATTATTTTGTGAATTACTATGATTTTCTGAATATCTATGAACATTGGGTGGAAATATAAAAAACTTGGCAGAAGTGAATTAAGCTGGTCGGAAGTTGAATAAACTTATTGGTAGTTTCAAGATAATAATGAAGTTTGCTCGCTTTCTGTTGTGAAGAGAAAGGCTGGAACTTCCAGAAGTCCATTGGCTTGTCGAAAAATTCTCAACGTTTTTGAAAACTTGGTTGAACTTCCTTAAAGTTTGCTGATCAGCCTAGGAACAGAAATAGCCTTCTGGAAATAACCGAAACTTTGAGAAGCTGATTTAGCTTCCCAGAAGTTATTTGAACTTCCAGTCAGTACATCAGGATAAAAAGCAGAATATAGCAAATATTTTAATAATCATCTAGAAATTGAAAAAAATCGGGGTATTTGGTCAATTTGCAAAACTTTTAGTAAGTTGGTGGAATTGCTGTGAAATAAATAGTATTTACGAGATATTGTTAAAATCTAAAACAACTCTGTAAATCTCCAAGATTCTCCAAGATTAAAAAAGTATAATGTTTTGAAGATGGAGATATCTTCTCATCAACATGAGACCCTAGGAGCGGACAGCAATTTCTGCTGGAATCAAAGGTGCGAAGAGAGAGTATTGATAGCTCTGTTAGAGTACGGCAGTCTGTGAAATTGATTAGAAGCAGTTGAAATTGAGCGGAGGGCTATTTTGCAAGGTGGTATCCAACCAAGCACACGATCTTTAACCAAGCTCTCGTGGGGTAGGCAAGGGAGGGGTGGGTACATTACCGGTAAAATAAGAAGTTGTGTTTTAAAACTTCTAATTCTGGAAATTGATTTCTGTCGCATGTAGACAGGGACGTTTTCTGAAATTTTGGAATGTTTCCCGATCTTTGGGGAAGTTCTTTGAAGTTTCCGAAAGGTCCCAGGACTTCTGAAATGTTCGCAGACTTCAGGAAAGTTTCCTGATCTTTGGAGAAGTTCCCTGATCTTTGTGGACGTTTCCTGATGTTCTGGAAAGTTTTCTGAATTTTTGGAGAGTAAGCTGAACTTTAAGGTAGTTAATTGATTTTCAAGTTCTTTTGGGAAGTTTCATAAAATTCTGAGAAGTTCTCTGAACCGTAAACTTTTGAGAAGCTCAATGAATAACTGGAAAGTTCTCTGAGCTTATGGGATGTTATCTAATTTTCTGGAAAGTTTCCCAAACTTTTGGGAAGTTCCTTGAAATTCTGGGAAGTTCTCTGAACATCTTAGGTAGTCCTCTTTCCCTGAATTTCTGGATAGTTGCTTGAACTTTTTGGAAGAACTTCTTGCTTTTGGGAAGTGCCCTGAACTCCCTAAATTTATGGAAAATTACCTGAGTTTCTGGGAAATACCTTGAATTTTAGGGAAATTGGCCTGAAATTCTGGTAAGAAGTTTTAACTTTTAACTTCTGGTTCCCTGATTTTCTGGAAAGTTCCCTGATTCTCTGGGATGTTCCCTAAACATCAGAGAGATTCGCAAAACTTCTGGGATGTTTCATGAATTTTACAGAAGCATCCTGAACTTTTGATAGGTTTTCTGAGTTTCTGGGAAGTATACGGATTTATGCGATTTTTTTGAGCCTTTGGGAAGCATTTTCGTTTATTAGTTTCTTCACATCTTCAGAAGTTGGGAACGCAAATATTGTGGATCATAAGCCTTCAGGATAGCTTTGAAGAAAATCCTCAGGGTCAGCAGGCTGTTTGAATTCCTAATCCTCACATTTTCGCCGAGAGAACTAGCTGAGGAACCGGGCTCTAGGCGACTTTTCCAGCTGCATCGCAACTTAGCTGGAAAAAGTCATCAGACGACTTAGTTGCCGCAGAAAGTGCTTCTCATCGTAGGTTGGTATGTCGCTAAAGTAGTCCTGGAACTACAGCGTCTACCAGGACGTGACTTGTTATCTAATATCATTTAAATTAAATGCATGCCGTCACACACTGACCTTCAGCCAAACGAAAAAGCAAGTATTCCTGGTCGTCTGCTAACGACGCACTACGGGAAGTAAAAATTATTTGGTCAATCCATAGCAAAACTACCCCGACCATGAATCTTATTATCCATGAATCAGATAAATAAAAAATGTATATTGACATTAGAATAACTCTACTATTCACTCCATGTGTTAGAATTTTCAACAATTGTGAAATAATACAATTAATAGTAATTGACTCAAATCTTTTTCGAAAAAAGAAATAATTTTTGATGCCATAATTTACATTTAATTCTAGTTGAAACAATAAGTTTCATTTTACAGTTGTTCGTGGTTTTAACATCAAGAAATACAACGCCAATGCGAGGAACAAAAACTTGGTCAGTTTTGGCTGATTCTATTCAAGTTTTACTGATGCAAATCAAGTATACAACTGTTTCAAAAATAGACCACCGCTGAAGATGCCCTAAGTTTCTAATGCTAGAAGTCTGGCTAATAATATTTGCCTGCCGGAGGTACAAGACAAGGCAGGTTAAGAAAGTAAATATAAAAGAAACTTCGAAAGGTTTGTTCTCTCTACTATTGTTTGTGTTTGAACTGCAGTAAATCAATCCTAATTCTGCATTTCAGATGCTACAAGCACTATATTTGCATTACATCAGCATCTTGAATCTGCTGTAAAGTTCAATTTCAAATGCTATTTAAATGCTTACAGCCTGTAAAACGCATTTCGAATGCAAAATAGCTTTTAATAAAGTATAATCATAGCATTGCAGTAAAGCAGCCGGATATTGGGCCAAAAGCGGTGTTTTAGTAACATTTAATGTGACTTATTTGCTTGATAGGTTGCCGTAAAGCCATTTTGAAACTGCTTATTGGTTACCGTGGCAGTCTGAACCTATCAGACGGAGAAATTCAATCCTTAGTAAACTGAAATCCAAACTAACTGCAAGATAGAAGTATGATAATGATTTCATTACTACAAATACTTGAGGTGTATATAGAAGTTTGGCCTTCATGATGGCCTTAAATGTCTCAATCGGACGAAGTTCCGGAGAGTTCGGTGGGTTAAAGTCCGGCCAAAATAGCCTCCGTAAGACCACAGGAAGGGCAGCAAGCGCTTCTGGAGGTACTCGTCTCGATAGATTTTCCCAGTCATGGTACACACGAATTTGTCTATCTTCTTCTTCCTTTACTCTTCAAGAACGACCAACGGTGATGTGGCAACGTAAAACTCCTGCCCCGGAAAATGCTCCGTGCCCGCATTGATGTGAGTCTCGTTGTCCATCACGACACACCTCGTCAGCCCCTATTGTACAGCTTCCTGGCGCGAATTTTGGCTACCTTGTTTTGTTTGTCGTTCCAGTTTGGTGCCTTTCTGACCTTGTAGACAAGGTCAATCTTCATTCAAGTGCATTACCACATTGGCTAAAACATTAGCTGCAATGAATAGAACGGTATCGTCAGCAAAAGCTTTACATCACCAAATCGTAAAGCTCGTCGCATGTCATTGATATACATAATAAACAATTGACGCCCCAATACACTTCCCTGGGCCCCTCCCCTCTCTGTCTCATACAAATGATATAGAAATTTCTGCATACCTCGAGAATTCGTAAAGCTGGTTCCAATTTGGTAAGTGGAGGTTTTTGAAGCCAAGAAACGTTTCTACGCTCTGAAAGGGGGGTGTGGGGGGCTGATACAAATGAAACCAGGCAACTAAAATACCAAATGTGTATTTCTCGGGTAAGAAGCATGTTCTGATAAAAGTTTGAACCCCTTCTTAGTCAAGAAAGTGGGATGCTTTAGCTACTTTCAGTGCTATATTATGCACAAGAAGTTAATCTAAGATTATGCAATAGTAAATTACGTTCAAGCTGACAGAGGATCGAAGTAGGTCGCGCTCCGGGACTGACGTGTTTGTGCTTCGCTGCTTGTTTTATCTGCAAATTTTCGAGAAAATTAGATATTTAGTGGAAATTATTGTGTAGTGTTGAACTTTTCATCTTGATAATGATTCGGTCACTAAAGAGTTGATTGCGGTCCAACACGAGGCTTTCGACTGGTGTAAAAACAAAGTGTCCTCGGTGCAGACGGAACCCTGAACATACAGCCTTGCGGCGACAGGAGGAGCTCGAGTTCACCCGCGTCACTCGGAGATGTTTGGTTAATGGTCGTGGAGCGTTCATGGTCGACCATCTCCTTAAGAACAGAATGTTATCTGGAGGGTACGCGGACCTGCTCTGGTTGCTCGATGTTACAACCACAGCAATGGAATGTTCTGGAAACCCGGGTGAGCTCTTTCCATTTTCTCCTTTTGTGTCCCATTCCAATATTTTTTGTTTCGATATGTATGTATATGTATGTGTATGTACACTCAGTGGCATGGGAGAGGCCGAGCGGGGTTTTGTTGGCGGAAGACTCCATGTTCAGCCTCCTGTAACTTTGTCAATTGTCAGTGTTTTTGGATGAAGGTTTGACAACATTATGCAAAATGTGTGAACCTGGTGTGATCAGGGTTTCATGTTGATAGGGTTTATAGATTTGGGGTTGTCGTGGCATGTGTGAGGGGAGTCATTTTTGGACGTGAAGATTTCAGGGGTCCGTGTTTCTGTGAGGGGTTTGGGTGGCATATTGGAGGTTTCTTCGGGGCTTGTAGGGGTACGGGGGATTGTGTGGGCGGGATTTGAACTGTTTCCATAGGGTGGTTTGGACTGCAGCTGCGTCGGGGTTGACGTACCAGCGTGGGCATTTCTCTTTTTCACCCGATGCTGACCTTGCTGAGGTGTCGGTGCGGGGAGGAAGCCGAGGTGAATTTTATTAATAATACTGTAAAACACTGTATACGTAGTTTTCACAAACCAATTCATACTGAATGCCATATTTTCAAAGTTCTTCGTGGGTTACACTAGTTGTTTGGGATATTTCACGCGTAACAAATCATGTGTATTAATAAGATGAATTCACCTCGGCCTTTTTTTTTTTGCACCGATGTTTCGGCGGGGTCAGTATCGGGTGAGGGAGGGGAGGTGCTCGTGTTGGTGTGTCAACTTGGACGCCAGCTGTGGTCCGGACCACTTTGTGGAGGTAGTTCAGGTTTTTTCCACATTGTTTTCTGTATTTTTGTAGGCTGTGGAGAGGTTTTTAGTGTGCTACCTGGGTCCTTCGCAGGGGTGCGGATTTTTGGGGTTGCTGTGTCCAGGGATGGCTTTTTTCGCATATGTTGTGATGGCTTCGGGTCTGTAGGTTTTGTCGGCATGAGGTTTTGATCGCATAGGGTCTATACATTAGTTATTGAGTTGTCAGATTTTCATTTGGAAGTATTGATGGTTGGCGGGGAGACAGGAGGTTGAGCAACGTGGTTTTTGGGGGCAGGGTTTTGCCCGGCTTTTTTTTTTTTGCTACTGAGTGTATGTGTATGTATGTGTATGTATACATGTGTATGTATGTGTGAATGTTCATTTAATTTTATAATGCATAATATACATATATGATCACATCACTTATCAAGGTGAATCCTGATCCATCGAGCCCTACCCTACTAACATAGAAAACCTCCTTCCTGTGACCTTTGTGGGGATGCAGAGGTAAACACGGTCCCTAATCAGCAAAGGTCACACTAACTTTCCTTCCCTATTCCCAACTGATTGCAAGGACGTGGCCGGCGCCGTTATTGATTATGAAAGAAATTGAGTCACTGAAACGTGTACAGTGAGAATGGTCGGTTACTCCCAGCCCCATTCAGTTGATTCATTGTGCAATTTCACTGATTCTGATCAATCACGGAGTAGCAACCATCGATACGTGCAGTCAGTCAAGCTAAGCTAAGCAAGCTAGTAAATTACGTTCAAGCTGACAGAATACGGCGCGGATTGAATATAAAACCATAAACAACCATAAGCCGCCAGTTCTATAGACTGTTCCAAAAAATATAAATACACTTTTTTCGTCAAATAAAAATGACCATACCGTGATTTTTATTTAATTTTATTCTCAAACATGGTAAATAAATAATATTTTCTACATTAATTGTTGTTATGTTAAGGCATTCTCCGTGCGAGGGGCAACGATTATGATGTAGAAGGAGGATGTTCGCTCATCACCATGAGGCACCAAGAGCGAACAACAATGTTTTTGGCTAGAATGAAAGATGTGAAGAGAAGTGTTGAAAGGTCCGTCAGAGTGCGGCAGGTGGGAAAATTAACAGGATGCTTTTTGAAAATTGGAGCGAAAGGGCATGTATCCAATGGTACTCGAACCATGGACGTCAATCTTTGCCTAACATCCCACTGCGGGGTAGGTTGTAGCGACGGAACAAGTCCGCCACTTCAACAGGCAAAAATTCAGTGATCGTCAGTCGGTGCGGAATCAAAACAAACCCAAAAAAGGGAGACAGTTCCTTCCCATGTGCGCATCAGTAAACAGAGTGCACACAATAGATCGCTAAGAATAAACCATACAAGCCACAGTGGTACATGAGCGTCTTTCCATGCGTCAATTTTTGCCTGTTGAAGTGGCGGACTTGTTCCGTCGCTACAACCTACCCGCAGTGGGATGTTAGGCAAAGATTGACGTCCATGGTTCGAGTACCATTGGATACATGCCCTTTCGCTCAATTTTCAAAAACATCTGTTAATTTTTCCTACCTGCCGCACTCTGACGGACCTTTCAACACTTTCTCTTCGCATCTTTTCATTCTAGCCAAAAACATTGTTGTTCACTCTTGGTGCCTCATGGTGATGAGCGAACATCTCCTTCTACATACATAATATTTTCTATCCATCTTCATTTAAATTTCCTTATTTTTCATAGAGTAGGCGAGTTCTTTAATTTTTCCCTTAACATTACTCATAAGCTTCTGAACAGTGCTCCTGCCATTTTCACCACTTTTTACCAAACTTTCTTAAATTTTTCAACACTATCCACTGGTTTCATGTGTATTCTCAGCTTCGCCTTCGTCAAAGGTTTCGATAGGGTGAATCTCTGGCCATCTTGGTGGATTCATCTCCTCTGGTACAAATTATACATTGTTGTTGCTTTTGTACCACTCTGGTGCATACTTAGAGTATTGCCAGTAAGCAAGGTAAGGCCAAAAGATTGTAAGCTGGTTGTAAGTTCAGAGTTTTTAAGTTTTAAGAAGAACTTAAACTTTTAACTACTCGATCATTTTTCGAATTCAACCAAAATGAGAATAAAGAAACCAACTACTTTTTAATCTATTTTATAGAATTTCCACCTATTCACAATATTGGAAATCATAAAAAGTTTTTGTACAGTTAAACAACATCTCGGTAATGCTAACTATTCCACACTAACTCCACGGCTTCCAAGATTTGTTTTTCAATTTCTCGTAAGTTCTTTAAATATGTGTTATATTCTGCTTTTTATCACAGAATATGTACCTGCTGGAAGTTACTGGGAACTTCTGGGAAACGAAATCTGATTTTCTAAGTTCCCGTCATTTCCAGAAAGTTGTCTTTATTACATGGATGATCAGCAAACTTTGGAAGTTCATCCAAGTTTCCCAGGAAACGTTAATAATTTTTCGGCAATTCAATGAACTTCTAAAAGTTCCACCATTTCTCTCGAAAGATAGCGAGGAAATTTCCATGATTATCTGAAAACTTTCAATTCTTTTATTCAACTGCCGAGAAGTTGAATCAACTTGGCCTGTTCATTACAGATATTTCCACCCAATCTTCATAGATACTCCGAAGTTCATTAAATTAAATTTTTAAAGAGTGTGTCTCTAGTAAGAAACTTTGGAAGCTTTATATAAGTTCTGAAATGATGCAAAATAGATCCGGTATAAAACCAAATTTACATACACCAGCGATGCTGTCATGTTTTTGCGTTAGGTCTAAACAAAAAAATCCAAACCACGATTTCAACCACCGTTGAAGATGCCCTTTGAAGACCTGGCTACACGACTGTAACAGGTGAGGCCAGAAATGAACTTATCTTTCATGTGGTGGCGAATGTGTTTGAAGTTTAGCGAATTGCGTTTGTAAGGGTGTTAACACATGGCGAAAGAAGAATTTGGGCAGTTGTGTCTAATGCCGTCTGACGTTGTTTGCCGGATTCCAGAGAAAAGAAAAATGGTTTGATAAATTTTGGCTAGAACCATGTGAAGGAGATACTAAATTTGACAACATTTGTTGAAAATTGGCTCATCCTTGTCGCACGAAGGGCGTATTTTAAATAAATGGAAAAAAGTCTGGTGGTAAATCAAACTGGAAAGTTTGGAGTCAGAGATTTCATGAAGAGTAATTTATATTAACTCATCTTAAGTCGGGAAAAAATAAGGCAAAAAGGTGGGAAAAAATCGGATTAATGCGGGAATTTTTAATTAAGATTGTGTGGCCACCCGGCATATAAGTGACTTTCACGTAGAATTGTCGATTTTTTTGAGTGTGATGAAAAAAGGTTTGCTTACAGCAATACACACAGAAAAAAAAAATGAATTTCAACAGACGCGTA
>JASCZW010008654.1:0-48478 GCA_034211315.2 Aedes japonicus | reverse complement strand
TATTCTTTTAAGGAATGTCATGCTTTCGTTGTTAAAAAAATTTCTATTATATAATATTGAAGAGGCTTTCAGCTTTGAGCTGGTTCGTTTATTTTATTGCATGATGATTGGAACTAAAATCAATTGAAGAGATCATTTAAATGTTTTTTGAGCAGTCACTAGAGCAGAGTAAGCAAGTATTCTATATTTAATATCATACAGTTCTTCGATTCGGCACTGCAGTATCATCTTAAATCATGCATTGTATATCTTTATATTGTCCGAACAGGAGAAATCGAAAGCATGGTCCCAGCAAGTTATTTTTGTCTGACTTCAAACGCTTAAGTGTCGTACGGTGCATGAGAAACCATTTACAGCGCACTATTTCTGACGTTATGTTTAACGTATGGATTCAGAGTAAAATAGAATGTGGCTGTGAAGCTTAGGGATTGAATTGATTAGCAACTGTTTTTTCAAGTTGCATCCAATTGCTAGCAAGTGCTTCGCCACATGAAAATCATGGCAACAATTCTTGATTTCATGATAATGTGTACATAAAAAAAGCGACTAATTGCGGATTGATGGTAAAAACCGGAACAAAATATTTCAACACCCAAAGCCCAAAGCCAAAACACCACTTCGTCATCATTGTGGTAATTTTTAATGAAAGCGGCAACTTCTGGGAAGCACTAACTGCAAAATCATTTGGAACATTTAGTCGCTTCTTTAATGCACTTTTTATAAAAGTCAAATATCTTGAACCATAGCAAGCGCTGCCACGATCTATTATTATGATTGCTACTAAAGCTCGATTCCATTTAAATCTGGACGCACGGTTTATTACACCACCGCGTCTCTAGTGGTTGGAAAAAAATGTGACAGGTATTTGTTGATGTTTTATTAACGAAGAAATTTGTGAAAAGTTTTTTCCCAATTGATCAACGCATCTCGAAATTACGGATCATGAAACTTGAGAAAAGAAAATTAATTCTGCACGAACATCTAGAGAATTCTTCGTGGTCTGCCTCAAGAATAGCTGAAGTGTTAAAATCCCCCAAATCAACGGTGTGTCTTGTAATTTTTTTTTTTGTTTCTTTATTATAGTGGCTTTCAGCCTCCTGGGCTGGTTCGCCTGTGTCTTGTAATCAAACGTTACAAGGATATTCTGAGTGTGGATAGAGCACAGCGCATCTATCTTAAAAGTGGCACTAGGGACAAAGAGCTGAGAAGAAAGGTGTTGAGGTACGTGAAGGGCAACTCAGGTGTCTCCATTCGTGATTTGGCAAAGAAATACGAGTCCAACTTTTCCACCGTGCGTAACATCCTATCAAGCATATAAGTCTGTTTGTGCTAGTAAACATCCGAATCGCTCCCTGGCCAAAAAGCAAGCACGATTATTATACGAACGAATATGTTATGTTTTGGCCGGATCTAACCGACTGCCACTATTCTAAGGAGCAGAGACGTAGTAAGATTTGATGGCGCCCCTGGCGAACCAAGAAAATGACACGCCAACATATATTGCTCTTTGCATGTTTTGTTTTAGTGAGTCAGTTTATACACTCTTGGGTTATTTGTGAATTATGTTGACGAAACTATTTATATTATTGTTTGTATTGCACATAATGAATTAATAACATTTTATTAACATCGAAGCTGAAGCTACGTTCACACGATGCCACTGTAACTGGAAGCGTCAGAAAGATTCGTAGAGCCGTTTCGGTGATAGGATTAACATCTTGGAGAGAATATCTAAGGATACAGATTAATATGACTAACGGAGTAGAAGACCTCAGGTCAGGCAACATCTCACCAGTTTGCCGTTTAAAAACTTCTAATTCAGATACAAGCTCTACTGTATCAATATCAGTAGCATACTTTAGTCGAAAGTCTGAAACGACCAGCTTCAATTACGAAATAGTCATAGATGCGAGTCCGTGCCCTGTCAAAATGAGAATTCTGATGCTGTATCCGTCAAAGTTTCTCCACGCTGCTCCATTTGTTGCAGTATTTTGTCAAATACCAAGCTTACATCCCACGTTAACCGATTTTTCTCATTTTCCGCTGTCGTGTTACTTGGAAATCATTTTCGATGCCAAGTTCAATGCATTTTCCTTTCGCCTATTTTATTGCACGGTCAACTACATCAGTTTTCATTTCGTCGCATGATGTTCGCAAACATCTGATTAGTTTACTGGCTACGTCTATGGTGATGGCCTTTGACTGCAGGGATTCGGTCACTTTGTCGATGTTAATCAAGATTCTCTCTCAAAGGCGCGAAAATGAAAGGAGGAAATCAGTGTGCCTTTCGCAGTTAGCATGTTATGAACATCAGTACACTGTTAATTTCTGTACTATTAATTGTTGAAAGTGAATTGAATAAATCTGTCCAAAAGTTTGTCACTATAACATTTTGGATGTCATCGCCCCTGTGGCCTGGCGCCCTTGGCGAGGACCTCTTTCGCCACCGCCTCACTTCGCCCCTGCTAAGGAGGTACAAGCATGGTATGCTGCAAACAACTTTATTTTTTTCGCCAAAGAGATTAAGCCGCCAAATTGCCCTGATTTTAGACCGAAAAATATTGGGCAATTGTCAAGCGAAAACTTTGAGGATGCGGTAAAGAAGTGGCAAATGCACAACAAATGCGTTCAAAGTGGAATAAGTTCGCCAGTACAGTGTCCCCAATAACTGTGCAGATCATGATGGCATCGATCACAAGTAGAGTGCGACAGTTCGTTCGAAACGGTGAAATGTAATAATTTATACATTGTTTGAAAGCTGAATTAATACCCTTCTGTTTGACGTTTTGATCAACCGTGTAGGTTGTTTAATTCTTGAGCTATGATCACTCGAATGCGCGCAAATTTACTTTGAATCGGGTTTTAGCGATACTCGTCTGCATTAAACTTCAGCTTTTTGTATTTCATCACCCATAGTGAGCGGAGGTAAATTGCGTGTAACGATAAAGTTTGTTTCGTCTGCGCTCCGTTTTTTTCGAAGGATTTCGCAGCTCGTTTATTTGATGTTAAGTTTGTTTTTTCTCAATGTAATAGCCACCGCGATTGTGGTCGAGTTAGTTTTTTTCTAAAGAAGAAAATCTGTTGTTTAAACTGTGCAATAACGGCAAGTAATTAATTGTAAGTCATCAAGCTATTTTGCACAGCATCTCTTCGTGGTCACGTACACCAGCAACGGGTGAATCATGGATAATTTGTTGGAAGATCATTAATCCATGACACCAAATGTTCAGGTGTCTCCCAAAGTCACTCAATAACGTGTCCATCCAGCTGATTCAGCTGGTCCATGGGTTGTATATTTTCAGCCCCAGCCGAAACATCTGAACGTATGTATCAGATTTTTAATGATCCGACGAAGCGATTCTTGGCCGTGAACGACATAATCATAGTATTTTGTATTTGAATTCATTGTCGTCAATCAGGAGTAGCTCATATTGTTACATTTTGTTCTTTACACAGATAAAAAGAAACATTGAATTTTCTGCGTTATCTAATGCACATGGAGGGAATGCTAGATTTGACAGAAAATACTGGGATATATCGTGTAAATTAAAGCTCAATATCGCCTAAATCGCGTCTATTGTATGAAAGAATTCCAAAAATTGCAAACAATATCGTTGTTTGCGCTTGCTTTGGTTTAAAATTAAACGAAAGGCAATTCTACGCGCCTGTTAAAATTCATTATTTTTTTCTGTGTAGTTATAATAGCGATAATAAAATACATGAGATTAGTCTAGATAGCGCCTGGTTTACATTATTCATATGTCGTGACGCTTTCATGTTCATTAAAAACTTGACTTCATTATTGATCGATGCTGAACTAACCTATGAGTGAGGCCCAATAAGGCCTGTACTCGAAAAAAATGCACCAGAAAAAAGTGTTCGCCAAAAATTTATTTAATGTCGGATTTTTTTGAAACATTCAGGTAATGAATAAATACAAATGGATCATGTTTAGGTATAATTACTTTATTCAATTTCCTATCGATCGCTGAAAGCCCGAACCATTCCCTTAAGACCATATCCAAGATTTTGTGCAATGGTGAAGCCGACCTCATTGATCACTTTCATCCATTCTTGCATCAACTCCAGCTCGTTCTTAAACACTATGGACAATTTTCAAACTTTGGCCTTCATTATGGCCCAAAATCTTTCCACCGGAAGAATCAGGTCTGGCTAAAATAATTTCTCGGTTCGTCATCCATAACCACACACATCGGTTTCGTTAACCACTCTCGATACAGCTTCCTTGCGCGGGACTTGGCCGTCGTGTTTTGTTGATCCCGCCGGTTCGGTGCCTTGCGGACCTTGAATACACGAAGCCCAGCTCGTTTTATGCTTTGCTGAACGAACCAGGCGCAACACTTTGCCTTCAGAGCCGCGTCGTGAATCGAAAGGTTCAGATTACACTTGAAATAATCCGACACCTTCCGGGCCTTCACAGGGACAGCTGTCTTCGATTTTCTTCCACTTTCAGCCCGCCGCTCGGTCGTCTGTGACTCCTTAAACGATTTCACCACCCGAGACCCGAGTATGGGTGATTCCCAGTTGTCTTCCGATCCATCTCATGGTCGCAGTCAGATTTTCCATGACGGCGCGCAAAATTCTCCGGTGATTTTCTTCTTGTTTCGATGACATCTCAATAACCACTAAACCGATTGTTATGAAATTTTGCACATGATAACAATTCAAATTAGTTATACCCAGACTTTCATCAATTTTACCGACGGACAAAAAAGTTACACCCGGATAGAAATGGTGCAATTCTTCGAGTACAGGCCTTAAGCTTCGGGTTGATGTGTCCAAATGTCGTTCAGGCCAATGATATGGCTATCTTGTAGTTCTTTACTCTCGACAATAGAGTGTTTATCCCAACTCCATGTATTGAAATTAAAGGTCTGGTCAACGAAGCAAGTATGACCCCTGAGATCCAACTGAAGCAGACGGTTGGTCGGTTTAAGAACCATCTGCTCTCTCCAGTGAAGATACTGGATGTGCAAAAACTACCCAGTCAATATATACGTACATTCGTTCATTTGACTGCATGTAATCTGTACGTATATCGCCTCCACTTTATACTTATATCCGCTATCTTATGCGATCATGTGTTCACTAGGTAGACACAGTACCGATCCCTAAGGGTGAAAAGAATTTTACCCCTTCAGGCTCGTTACGAGTGACCCTCTCTGTTTCAGCCCTCCCTAAATATGTCGATTTGGAAAAACTTTGACTAGCTGTGCCGTTTTTCGTACTCCGGATTATGATCTGTCATAAATGCAAACAGATGGGACATACGACCTCCCATTGCGGCAAAAAGGCACCCTGCTCCAATTGCGCCGAGAAACATGAGGATGGCGTCTGCGCGGACAGTACACTAAAATGTACTTTAAGCAAGGAAACGATGGGTCCGCCCACGGAAAGTTACTGAGCAGGAGCCCCAATTCAGCTTGTCTCATTTCAAGGAAAGGAGAAAACAAGAAACATCTAATTCCACTTGGTTTCGTAGCACCAACTGCACCCAGCACTTTCCATCTCTTCCGGAGATATCCAAAACCCCAATTTAAAGAACAAAAACCCCTTCCTAGAGTGGGCTGTTCTCATTGGATGATATTTTCGAAGGAATCTTCAAATACCTCATGATCCTCTTAAAAGTATTAATCTGACAATGCTTCCCACAGTGAAGACTTTTTTGAAGCAATTTACTGTAAAGTCCTTCAAATCGTCAAGTCTTGTTCCTAAATTGGAATTTTGAAATTTCTCCCAACTTCTTAACAATCTCGAGAGTTTGTGCACCTCTCTCTTTTTACCTTCTTTAGAAACGACAACTTTTTGTCAATGTGTTGAAACAATGTGTTTACACACTGAGCGAAAATTTACATTTTTTCGATAAGTTGTTACCCCACAACATTTGTAAATAGGTGTCCACTTTCTTTAATGAACAGTGCTTCACAGATAAAAAGAAACATTGCATTTTCTGCGTAATCTTATGCACAAAAAGGGAATGCTAGATATAGAAGAAGGTAGAGGGACATTTCGAGTAAATTTAGGTCAGATCACCTGAATCAAGCATGTTGTATAAAGGATTGCAAACATTATTGTATGAATCCTAGAGGGTTTGAGCTGTTTAGTGGAATACCTGTAACTAGAAATTAGAAGAAATTGTTGTATGGCCTATGAAAGATTGCGAACAATTTAGTTGTTAACGCCTCCTTTGGCTTGGACATTTTTTCGGTGTTGTGTGTGCCACATCGTTGGTCGACACCTTCGGCTTGGCTGGGCATCTATCAACATGCATCGTCGGACCTTTGATCTTCGTCACCCCAAGGATTGGCTTCGGCATCTCGACATAGCTCCTAACAGTTTGGATTGCTTCGCCTCACAGAAAAAAAATAATGAATTTTAACAGACGCGTAAAATTTTCCCTCGTTCACTTGTAAGCCAAAGCAAGCGTAAACAGCGAAATCGCTTGCAATCTTTTATACAACAGACTGGATTCAGGCGATATCTGGCTTAAATCAAAAAGAAATATCCTATGAATTTCTGCCAAATCTAGCATTCCATTGATGTGAATTAGGGAAGGTCCATTAATTATATCACGCAGTAAGGGGGGAGGGTTTTTTTTTGGAAAACGTGACGATTTATACAAAAAAAATTGATTGTCCATAAAAAAAACGTAACCATTTATACAAAGTCATTTTTTGCGTGACGTAATTAATGGACGTTGGAAAATTACATATTTATTTCAAACTGTCTTTATTTTGTGCTTGAATGCAGCCCTGGTGGCTCAGACCACCACTCTACGGTCGTCTCTCTCCGCTTCTGTTCTTGTTCTGTTTTCTGAACGCGTCTGTAGGCTTTGAAACAGAGATCAAAATTCTATGGTGAAAACCATACTCTCTTTCAAGCAGGTTGTCGATCAGTAGCGAACCGTTGACATTTTCATCTCACCGAGTTCGCCGAAAATTCATTATCCTCTTTCTTGCATATGCGAAAATATCTCGCTCCAAAATTCAACGAAAATATTTTCTCATGCCACATTTTTCACTGAAAACATGCTACCTAGATCGTATAGATCGCAAAGCTCGAAAATAAGGCCAAGCTGGTGGACACAATGCTAACACAATGCACCATCACTATAGAATTATAATGTCAGAATAAAACAAGCATGAAGACTGGTGCATTTTCAGGTGTCAAAAAGTAATTGAAAAATAATTATCGGCATCTAGGATTCACTGAAAAAGAAACGATTTATCAGCTACTCATGCTCTCCGAAAATTATAAATCGCCGTTGCTTTTCTCGCGAAAACTGCAGTGAGCGTATAATAGTCTCTCGTTTCTCACATTCCCATCTGTTTATCCAAGCGGGTGAAAAAGGACGTTTCTCTTCTCGAGTAGCGGAAAATTTCGGTCTCTGCTTTGAAACAACTGGCACGAAGATTGCTGAGTGCCTCGTTCGACCAGTATACTGGACGCCGATTGTTACTTGGCTCCAACTTCCTCGGCGCTGTTGCGACAAATGCAGTCGTCAAAATTGCTGTCATCTCGTCCGCATTCGAAGGGGTGCTGTCTGCAAATCTAATCTAATCTAATCGAATCTCACACTAACGCAGCCAATTCTTGAAATCATCCTGAAAAATGATAGTTTCTTGAATACATCATTTTTCTTGTAATCGGCCAGGCCAACTGCGTACACTCTCGCTTCACTTTACTCAATTTTTGAGTACAATTGTATGCTATCTCTTTTTCTCTCACGGGTATGTTACTCAATTTTCGTTAAAAAGTGGATCAACTCAATTTTTGAGTAAATCCACTTTTTACGAAAATTGAGTAACATTTCCATGGGAGAAAAAGAGATAGCATACAATTGTACTCAAAAATTGAGTAAAGTGACGCGAGAGTGTAGTATGTGCCCCAGAGAGGATTCCAAGAAAAAGAGCGATTCCAGAAAGATCTAAAATCGTTCTATTACTTTGAATCAAGGGAAGGAAGAAAGCGTGGATCTCCCGTTCAGAACGCTTCTATGTAGAGTTAAACAGTGTGATAATTTGTACTTTATCGTTGGGAGCATAGATGCTAGGAAGATTAGTTCATGCTCCTTTTGCCTTTGAACCAAAAGCCTGGCAATAATTGCCAAGGTTATAGCATTCGAACTGGTGCTGTCTGCAATCAACAAAAGTCTGCAATCAGCTTCCTCCGCGTTGGCCCAGGTTTCCGTTTACCGCTGCAGACTCGGATTGCCTGACGGTCACTATGGGTGTACCCCTCGCATAATCTCCAGTTCATGGTTCTTATCAGCTACTAATTGCAGAAGATGACGTCGATGATGGATTCACAACCGTTTTATCATAAGGTGCTGGCGGTACCTCCGTAGGCCAGCTAAAATTTCCAGCTTTGCTAGGGCTTCCAGTAGACTGTTAGTACATCTGCTTCCTCACTGCTTTGCCCAACCAATTGAGTCTCCTCCGATGATCACAGGTCAAATGTTCATTAAGTCCATCAATCATCAGAATAAGGTGCTCTATCGTCCATCCAGGTTGTGCGTAGCAACTTCATAGGAAAAATTTATTGATGTTGGCAATTTTCATGCGTGCTGGAAACCACTTTTTAGAAAGAATGTATACCAAAAACATGTATTGCATTTATTTCTGCTTCAACCACCACGCAGTAACCGTTATCGGAAGGAGCTTGATACGTATGTAATGTCCTACTCCTTTCCGTTGATGCTTGCCACAACAGTTGCTGTTCAACGTCGCAATGATTGAGATTTAAAGGATGTTTCGATCAAAATTTGATCGACTTAACTTGACGCATTTCCTTTCATCGTGCATTAAAAAACATTGCACACCCCTCATTTTGAAGATGTGTGCGTGTAGCATCATGCTTTTATTTTGATTTTGAGATTAGCACTTCATTTATCAAAATGTCGTCGAAGGAAGAGAAGCAACGCATCCAAATTTTGCACGTGCATGGCAAAAATCCAAACTAAATTAACTGTTGCCAACGTACTATAAGTGTTTGGTGAACGTTTGTCGACAGCCATGACAGCTGGATCGGGGGGAAATCGAAGGCCAAAGGCCACAGCGACGACAATAATATTTGCCCGCTGTTTCGAGCGGAACCCCAACCTCTCCATCCGAGATGTCGCAAAGAAGCTGGGAGTGGTGCCTTCAACCGTGGATAGAGCTAAAAAACGAGCTGGACTGTCGACTTACAAGAAAGTGGTGACTCCAAATCGCGACGACAAACAAAACACGGCGGCCAAAGCACGATCGCGAAAGTTGAACACGACGATGCTGACGAAGTTTGATAGCGTGGTACAGGACGATAAAACTTATGTCAAGGCAGACTTTAAACAGCTTTCTGAACAGGAATTTTATACGGCAACCGGGCGGGGAAAGGTAGCAGATATTTCCAAGCACATTAACCATTAAAAGTCGCGAAGAAATATCAGGTGTGGTAGGCCATCTGTACCTGTGGCTTGAAGAGCAACGTTAACATTGCGACTGGAACCGTCAACCAGAAAGTTTATCTGAGCGAATGCCTACAATAACGTCTACTGCCTTTCCTAAAGCAACACAACTGTTCCGTTCTATTTTGGCTGGATTTGGTATCTTGCCATTACGGAAAAGGCCATGGAGTGTTATTCTGCCAACAACGTTCAAGTGGTGCCTAGAGACAAGAACCCTGGAACACGTCAGAGCTCCACCCAATCGAACAATATTGGGCCACCGTCAAGCGGAACCTTAAAAAGACTCAAAAATCAGTTGTGAGCGAGAAACAGTTCAAGGCAAACCGGCGTTTTGCGGCGAATAAAGTGGACAAAGAGACTGTACAAAATCTTATGGCAGGTGTTAAACGAAAGAGCCGGCAATTCGCATTCGGTAAAAAGGAAGCTTAGCTGAATATTTCTCCTGTACTCTGTATTAACTGAACTTGAAACAGAAAAAGAATTGGACTTATTAATAAAAAAATTGATCACACATACATTACTGTTTGACTCACATACATAAATGTTTGATCAAATTCTGACCGAAACATTCTTTATTTGAAGGATATTTATCAGGCCTTTTTGTTAACTGGTGAGTGTGATTGTGTGTATACGTTTTTTTTTTAATTAGGCTATAAAAGGTTAAAAAGCCTGGCCTGTTGTGATAAGTATGAAAACTTACTTGTTTCCTTACTTGCATATTTTGCCTGATCCCGGGACCACCGTGAAGTGACTACTTCTGTGGACAGAGGGACTGATATTTTCTGTATTTTTCATTTCACTCCCGCAATATTATGGTTCATTCGACTCTTTTTGCTTCACATCCGGCCATAAAAGTTTGCTTTTTTTTGTTTATCGAAGAAATTAATGATAACTAATTCTATACATTCTTCAGGTGGTAATAATGATATTCATTCTTTCACCTTGAACCCAATCTAATATCTGACAAAAGTTTGCAAAAATTTTAGCTTCTAGTACATCAGAACCCCTTGTCTCATGTAATCAACTGTAGATAGCAGTCATCATTATGGAAGCAATCCATTACGAAAATCATAGAGTAAGTAATGCAATCATCACATTCAGCAAAATCAGGAAATTGTAAACACAAAACCCTTGAGACAAATGTTGCTTTTGCTAATGATGATCGCTTCCGAAATTCCACTCTGACAAATTGCTCTACCAAATAGGTACAAACACAATTCAAACTTCGTCACATTGACTGAGTGCAAATCATTATGCTAACCATTACCCAGCCGAGTGTCTTGATAATTTGGATGTCTCTGACTGATGACTCTGTTAGTTGGTGTTAGAACTGGTTAATTTTCAACATGTTCATACTCAGGAATATACGTGTAGAAAATTCGCACCCTTGGTTACAGTGTATGATTTCACCCAGCTGTCAAGCCAAGCTTCATACCACACATCACTCAACGTACTCATATTCATGCTAACGTTGAATTCAGAGAATTCCCTTCTGCACGGAAAGCACCACAGATGTGCTGTGGTTAGGAGATCCCTCTGGGGTTGAAGACAAGTAGCAGTACAACGTCCATATATCACATTTATTGAAATCATATTTCACTTTTGCTTAACCCATGTACACAAGGGATGTGAATAGCAATGTGTGACATCCCATCGTACGCTTCTCTCGAATCTCTTGAGCTTCCATAGATCCTGGGCTTTCGTGCTCGGAACGAGCAATGTGGAGATATTCGGAATATGTTTACGAGATTGCATTCGTGGCGTCTCTACTTACGTGATGCCACGATGCTGCATACTAGATTTTCAAACAAATACAGTTTATGATTCCATGTGAATGCCGCAGGAGTTTTTTAACCGGATTTTCAACAGCGCTACTAAGTAGCGTTTTTGTATTTCAAAACAAGATTACTTTCAAAGTACAGAGAAGTGTGTAAGAATGGTTGAGAAGCATTATTCTGTGATGACTAGCTAGGTTATATAAGGAATTTTTAATAATTTGTCATAGGTAACACTGATTGATGAGATTTATTCTAACTGTTGATTACAGATAATCATCTACCCATTGATGTTTACCAGTAATTCAAACAATAATATTACCATTAGTTTTATTATTTTGCCTTTTTACAAGGATTGCTTCTTCTTCTTGTTTAGCATGTCAAGCTCATTGCTTTAACAATTTGCTTATTACTTGCTTTCAATTTAGTGTTGTCAATGCACTTCCATAGTTATTAATTAAAGGCTTTCGATGCCAGGTACCATTTTTGCATTAGTATGATTATGCTGCAAGATCAATCATACAATATGCCAAGGGAGTCAAGAAATTTTACATTACTAAAAACTCCTAGACCAGACCGGGAATCGAACACAGTCATTTCCAGCATGGTGTTGCTTTGTAGCTGTGCCATTACCGACTGAGCTAAGGGAGGACCCAAGGATTGCTAACCACGTAATATTTCAAAGCGTTATAACTTTCAATCTGATTATAGACTGTTCCGAAAAATATTTTTTTTCTCAAATAAAGAAGACGACACTATGATTTTTCATTATTTTATTCTCAAACATAGTGAATAACAATGTTTTCTTTCCATCTTCATTTCAATCTGATGGATTTTTCTTAGGGTAGGCGAGATTTCTAAACTTTTCCCTTAACACTAAAGACTGTATTCGATGAAATTTGGACACACGCAATTGTTCGTAACTTTTTAAGCGTGTGGGTAAAAATTATTGAAATTTAAAATGAATGTATTTCATTGTGTTGTGTCAATTGTGTAATGAGTTTCGTGAAAATCGGTCGAGTGATTTCAGTGATGGCTTCGAATGAAGAAATAGTGCGCCAATAAATTTTGGACACTCACTTCGAAAACTCAAACGCTTCTCATCGATGGATCGGAAAACAGCTCGGAATCGCACATTCAACCATATCTCATGTGATCAAAACGTTCAAGGACCGTAGTGACAACCAAGCGGAAAAATGGTAGTGGCAAAAAACGTGGCACATCAAATCCGGAGAAGGCCAGGATGGTATTTAACCAATTTAAGCGTCATCCCAACATTTCGATCAGGATGTTGCAGAAAAAGGCGAAAGTATCAGTTTGTTTGGTGCAGAAAACAATGAAACGTTCTGGATTACATGTGTACAAGGTCCAGAAGGCACCGAACCGGAGCGATAAACAGAGAGCGGTGGCCAAAACTCGTGCAAGAAAACTGTACAGGTAGTAGCTCACAAAACCGTTCTGCAATGTGATGGACCATGAGACCTACATTAAAGCCGACAAATGCCAGGACAGGAACACTACGTCGCCACCTCTGGTTAGCTGTTCCGGAGAGTGTACGGAAGAAGAAACTGTCTAAATTCGCCAAAAATTCCTTGTCTGGCAAGCGATCTGCGGATGTGGCAAACGAGTCAGCCCTTCATCACCTCTGGGACCGTCAACGGACAAATCTACAAGGACGAATGCCTCCAAAAAACGACTTCTGTTCTTTTTGAGATCTCCACGATGGCCTTACATCTGTTTTGCCGGATATCGCATCTTGCCACTATGCCCGGCCCGTCTTAGACTGGTACAAAGATAATAATGTAGTTTTTGTACCAAAAGACGTCAACCCTCCAAACACTTCAGTGAACTTCGCCCAATTGAAAAATTTTGGGCAATCATGAAGGCAAAGCTCGTTGAAACTCCAAAACTGATAGAAAATGAACTTGAACTAAGGAAAGTGTGGTTGAAAAGTAAGCAAACAAGTCGGTCTTATCATTGCCCAAAATTTGATGAAAGGGGTCAAGGCAAAGGTGCGGGCATTTGGGTTGGGAGAAGAGATTCAATAAACCAATGATGTCAAAACTTAACTATTTAGTAGTACTATATTTCCAGAAAGTTTGAAAAGAATAGGGCTCAAGGAAAATTTTTGGTGACCTATTTTGTGTGTCCAAATTTCATCGAATAAAGTCTTTACACAACAGCTTCTGCACAGTTTTTTCTCCTGCCATTTTCACCACTTTGGCCAATCTTTCTTATATCTTTTAACACTATCCGCTGGTTTCATGTGTTTTTCAAGTCCACCTTCGTCAAAGCCCAGAATGTTGCGATAACGCGAATCTTTAGGTTTTTTTATGTCCTTGATTATCTAGATTTTCAGCCCTAGGCTGGTTCATCTCCCGACGTAGTAACTCAAATGAGGGATTCCATCCAGAATGTGCCGGAAATCCCAAAAATCATACCCGATCATCATTGATTTGGATGAAACTTGGCACATGAGTTCGGTACGTTGGAAAAAAATTCCACTGGTGTTAAGATAATTTGGGTTCAAGAGTAACTTTTGAGATGGGCGTATGTGTTTTTTCCAACATTTTACTTGAAAATCGTAGTTCAAAAACCATTACATTTAGAGAAAAACTTTATATAAGGGAATTGTAGGGAACTAAAAAGCCTTTCTTAAAAAATATACACAGAAAAAAATTTTTTTTTCATCAAGAAAATCAAAAATAATTACTAAAAATAAAATATCTAAAAAACATATTTTTAATATTTTTTTAATTTGTTGTATGGAAATTTGAGGAAAAAAGACACGTTTTAAAAAAAACTCTAGGATGGACGCTTTTATAATAAAAAAGTTTTTCAAATAGCGAACTTTGGTGTATATTTCAAATTTTGGTTATTCATTCTTATAAATAAATTTTGATGTTACAATATGGTTTTGGAGATCATTACAAACAATAATGATTGATAATGATAAACCACGTAAACGCAACCGTTTTCAAGATATTTCTGATTTTCTTTCAATAAAATTTCAAAACCTCAAAAATACGCCCTTTTCATAAATTACTCGTGATATTAAAACAACAATAGCTAACGATTGTTTCTCTTGTGTTTTTAGCCTTTTAAAACACATGTATGTGCCTCTTACTTACTCTTAACAGCTCGTCGATTGAAAAGCTTCACTTAAAGTTATAAGACAAAAATAATGAATTATGGTTGATTTATATTTATATATACCATTTATTAGTCTCGGTCATTGATAATATTACATAAACATTATATAAACTATTGATTGCTTTTATATATATTATGAATCCTGCCTTCTTCGTCATTCGAAAACAGTTTTACAAAAACTTCGTTTTCTGAAATTGAACGAATGAGTGGTACTTTTGTGTACCTGCAATCGTTTTAGTCTGTCGGTAAATTTCATTCCATTCTGCTACCCCTGTTCATACTCTTCATGTGATACATAACAAAACGACATTTTTGTTAAACAATCATCACTTTTTGGTTCGCCCATTCGAATAACTCTAATGCACTTTTTATAGGGTGTTCATGTTGTACAGCAAGGCTTGCACATCTTGCCATTCGTTTTAATGTACCACCAATTGCATCAGCAAGGTCCCTTACCGTGGATGTTGCGAAAAAATGCCATTCAGCATCAATATTGTATTTCTTTTTAAATTTACAAAGGCTTGCAAAAGTTCTTCCTATTTTTATATTGGGATGCTGCCCCGTCAGACATAAACGTAGCTTTACTTTTAATTTTTGTTTGCAAAAGCTTATTAGTTTTGAAACAAACACTGCACCTGCAATCGTATCATGTTTCAACACTTCTGAGATAACAATGAAACTGATATTTTTAAGCATTCCAGATTCCGTGTAATAAATGACAAAAGGGTGAATAGTGGCTTGCTCATTACTCCAATAACTACTTTGAACAGCATCTTGAAAACAAATGAATAATTTTCAGAAAAATCACAAATTATTATTACTTCGCCGTCTTTAAGACAACTTTTTATAATCTCTCAAGAAACTAGACTGCTGAGATTTGACAAAATCGTGGGATACTAATTGTTCCAACTTTTCACAAAAATAAGTAATAAATTCATCAATTGGTTTAACAAGTGTCTCTAAATCTACATCTATCAGTTGAAATCCATTGCTCAAAAGATATTTCTAACTAAACCACGTTTTTCTAATTTGTCTGTTAAACTACTCTCAAAATCTGAAAAGCCTGGACATCGTTCGCATTCACGGAGGTAACATTTTTTAGTTCTAGTTGATGAGCTACATAATATTTCTTCAAAACACAATTTATAATCATTCTCGAATGAATATTTTCTAAGACCATGAAGCATCAAGTTAATGTTCTCATGAATGGTGCAAACACAAATGTTATGAGAACCTGTGCTGCTGGCAATTTGCAATGCTTTGTCTTAGTGCTGCAAAAGAGCTAAACCCAACAGCATTTTGATGCATCTCTTGAAATTTAATGAAAGCTTCTCTTAATGAACAAACTAAAAGGCGCTTTTGAATATGAACCCTCTACCTTGTCTACCTACCTTAAACAATATGTGTTACTTTCATCGCTACATCACCGAACTGTTCGGAGTGTAGTTTTCACACACTACACCCGACCTCTAACATCGTTGGAGCTTGGCAAAATAGTCAGCAGTTCGATTAATATGCTTCTTCTATATGACCCTCCGCATAATTTCATCATCTGTCCATTTCACACTTGTCGCCCCTGCGACATCTATCTCGCTGTTACTTTCATCGCTTTAGCAAATTCGCTCCCTTCATTCTCTGAGCGGCCCGACCGATACAGCCATAAAACAATTATAAATATATTGATTGCAATATTAAAACAATAGTGCTATTTATCTTGTTCTTTTCAAATGAGTCTTCTTATCATCCTGATATCAAAAGAAAAGAGGACATTAGAGTAATGTGAACGTTATAATATGAAGATCTTGGAAAATTTATCATTTCTGGTGGAAATCTCGATTAACTTAAGAAAAGAGCGAATTTTCTGAGGTTTTTTCATTCTATTGAAATAAAATCCGAAAAATCTCGAAAACGGTTGCGTTCAGGTGATTTATCATTATCATCATTATTGTTTTTAATGATCTCCAAAATCATATTGTATAATTAATTTTCATTTATAATAATGAATAACCAAAATTTGAAATATGCACCAAAGTTCGCTCTTCGGAAAACTTTTTTATTATAAGAGCGTCCATCCTAGAGTTTTTTTCAAAACGTGTCTTTTTTTCTCAAATTTCCACAAAACAAATTTGAAAAATATTAAAAATATGTTTTTTTTTATATTTGATTTTTAGTATTTATTTTCGATTTTTCTTGATGAAAAAAAATTTTTTTTTTCAGTGTACATTTTTTTTACAAAGCCTTTTTTAGTTCTCTACAACTCCCCCATATAAAGTTTTTCTCTAAATGTAATGGTTTTTGAACTACGATTTTTCAAGTAAAATGTTGGAAAAACATACACCCATCTCAAAAGTTACTCTTGAATCCAAATAATCTTAACACCAGTGGATTTTTTTTTTCAACATACCGAAGACGTGTACCAAGTTTCATCAAAATCGAAGATAGTTGAGTTTGGTGACCGACCGATTTGGCGTGGAATCAGTCAAATACCTTTTGTCATTTTTGTAACTTGTCCTGGGGGTTAGATTCGAACTCGTGACTTTGGCGTGAGAGGTATGGATGTAAGTCCACTACGCCGGGGTCGACCCAGCGCGAATCTCTGGAGCAGATTTGGTGGGTACATCTCCTTTAGTACAATTACGACATTGTTCGCTTTTGTATCACTCTAGTGCATATTTAGAGTAATAGCAGGAAACAAGATCAGCCCAAAGTTTGGATCAAGGTTAGCAACCTTTTGCAGACACTTCTTCATGCGGGTTTGACAATTTATTGTGTCTATCGTAAAGAATGGATGAGATATTTTTCGCATCCGCATTTAGCCGGCCGCACCAATACTTTCTTGCCAAATTTTTCGGTGTAAATGGATTTCGCTGGATCCGGTAAGGTATAAGACTTTGGTCTCGGCCGAGTCTTATAATCGTGTTTATGTAGGTTTCATCGTCCATGATAACACAGCCTGATGTTTTGGTCAGCAGTTTGTCGTGCAGCTTTCGATTCCTCGGTTTCACATACTCAGCCTGTTTGGTACTTCGTTTTGGCTGCTTCTGCTTGGACAAGTCTGCAGGCCCATTCTTTCTTTAACACACAACATTAGTCTCCGAAAAGCTTTAGCTTTTCCACCACATGTCGGACTGATGCTGGAGGATGAAGCTTGGAATAGTCCCTTACCTTTCTGTTGATTGTAGGGTCAGCGGGACATGGGACAAAGAGCACTGTTTTTGATACATCCGTATTGTGGTTTGAACTGCTTCGACGCTCACACCGTCTTTCTTAGCCAGTTTCCTGATCGAAAGACAACTGACGTTGTACACCGTTTGTGCACAATCCGTTTTCTTTGTTCGGAAAAAGACCGCGCACTTTCTCAATCCCGTGGGGAAAATTGTAAAAAATGTCAACATCAGTTTAATTTGGGTGTAAACAACAGGACGAAGCCAAAAGCTGCTTGAATACTGCACCTTTTTTGATTTGACGTTTAATCATTAGTGTATTTATAATTATCGGCACAGTCTATAAGTGTGGTTTTACATCGGCAGTAAGCAATAATTTTGTTTGAAACTAGCAAAGACGTTTCAATATGCTATATACCATAATGCGTGCATTAAAAAAAGCTGTTTTCGGTCTATCAACCAGTAGTCATATACTAATTGCCTATATAGGGTAAGGGAATGTAATGTTACCGTGCTCCCTGATTCGGCCTATGTACCAAATATGTCATCATTTCAGTGATAATCAACAAATATAGATTATTTACTTCAAAGCCTTTGAGACATTACTAATCAATTTATAGTTGTTCACTTCCGCGAAATTTTCGATTTCCTTAACTTTTTAGACACCATGAATTTCGAATGATCCAAATTTGCGATGTTGAACCTATAAACCGGACAATCCAGCAGAGATGTACAGAAAATAGTCACACGTTATAAACTAACAGGTCACATTGGTAAAATAACAATGATATAACATGAAAACCATAGACCCAATGTTAGGAACATATTTTTTTCTAGGTACCCAACTATGACCTGTTGTACGGAAAGCGTAGTAAAAATGTTGTTATTGGTAACATTCACAATACAAATGTCTGAGTTTCGGTTGAATGTTTTTCAGATGGCTCATCTCAACGCAAACTAAAGGAATGAAATCTGTCTAGAGTGAATTATAATGTTTTGATTGTCAAATGGCCGCTTAATCATACGTAAAAACCAAATTAAGTGTTTCTTAGCAGTTTAAGTATGGTTTGATTTGTGAAATTGTTTGTTGGATACAGCGAATATAGCTGAGAACACCTTGGATCAGAAGATCAGAAAAACAAATTGTACATAGACAACATTTGATAACAAATCTATCAGAATGAGACGAACTTGCATCCATGATTAGACCCACTTTGGTACCCATAGAGCCGGTATTACATTCCTTATCCCTCGAAAGTTTTTGACTTTATAAAATGAGTTGTGCAACTTTTCGTGATACATACTTCCAGATGGCTTATCGAAAATATCTTAGCAAGTGTATAGCTAGGTAAATTTTGTTTCCAGCTCAAATACCTTATAAGTTATAATAAAAAATGTAATCGATTGTTGCATATTAGGCTGAGTTCAGCGAGCACATACCTACTGGTGAAAATTTGACAACTCCATCAGTTTGTTTACGGAAGCTATGGTGAGAACCAGTGAAACACTTCGTACCGCCTACTCCATCCGGGCCTAAAAAGTCGGCCATCGTGGGCATCGTGGCCCACTTCGTGTTGGCCGGATACGACCGCGGAAACATCTACAAGATTCTGGCACTTCTGGAGATGGAAGAGTCCATCGAGCGGAAGCCTGGTTCCAGCCGTCCGACCGTTTTAAGCGACCGGAGGATTCAACAGAAGCTTAAACAGAAGCCAGAAGGCAAGGTGGTCACTTCTTTCCGTGCGTTGGGCTGGTCCCAGACAAACGGTCAAGAAGAATTTAGCGAAAATGGATATCCTACACGCGAAAATGTCAGTTCAAGTCAGTCGGGTTGAAGAACCAAGCGAAAATCCAAAAACAAAGGCTGAAGATTCTAACCAAAGAGATATTCCCGGCGACTTACCTCACGCTGTAAAAAAAAACGGGTGACGAAATCTTAGCGAATTTAGTTCATATAAGCGTCCATCAGCTCTTCTTGATTGTTGATGATAGAATAGTAACTGATTTCATAAATATACCTAACTGGTCAAAAAAATTTAAACGGAGGTTTTTGAAGACGATGATTAAATTCTTGGAACTAAAATTATGATGAATTAGCGATCTTAATGACTATTCATAAACCACGTAGACTGTTCTAGTGTAAAGGAGGGGGGGTGGCCAAAGTCTACACTCCATACAAAAATTCAAAAAATTATATGGAGAAAAGTCTACGAGGGGGAGGGAGGGGGGTCTGAGATTTTCAAAAATTAGTCTACGTTTGTGTAAAAAAAATTATTTGGATGTTGATGGAAGTTGAACATTATGGTTGACCAAATCTTCAATTTTGGTAAACGTGGAAGGACGTACTGTTTTAGTTTTGTTAGTTATGTACATTATTAGGAAAAGTATTGTTATTAATGTTATGTATGAGTAAAAGCAACCAAATTATTCATCACAATTTAAGTTAATACAAATATAAAAAGTGATTAAATATTTCCATATAAGGGTGTCCCACAACAAATTGCATCACGGAAAAAACGCTGTAGAAAATTACCTATTGAATTTTTTCTCCTGAAAATTTGGTAAGAAGTAGTTTAGAGTGTTTTTGTTTTTTGTTGTATTTTCATCGCAATCAGTTTTTCGAAAATTGGGAAAAAAAATTGCGTCATTCGAGGGCAACATCACGAATTGATTTTGCGCAAGCATCTGGCAAATGCTCAACTCTCTGATCGCGACATCAGAAAGCTACTCAGAATTTTGCAGTTAACGGTGAGTCGTGTGATTAAACGTTACTAAGATACTCTGAACATCGAACGGCAGGAGCAATGCGGCAGGATCACTAGTGTGTCGTGAAAGCGTTTAAGTGGAATCCATATGCTTCGGTCAGGAATGAGGCCAAAAAGTTGACTGTCCAAGTCTTTCGTTCAGAGAGCCAAGGATCAGGAGGGGCTGCAAACGTACAAAGTGCAGAAGGTTTTAAATCGTGACGAAAACCAAAATACGGTGGGAAATCCACGACCCCGGAAACTGTGCACCCAGATGCTGACGAAGCCTCATAGTCTCATAGTGGATCATGAGACTTACGTCAAGACGGACTTCCGGAAGCTCCCGGGATTATTGTTCTTCACCGTCCAGCGCAAGTTTGATGTTTCTGAGGAAGTAAGGAAGTAGTTTGCCAAATAATACATGATTTGGCAAGCGATCTGCACGGTGTGGCAAACGGAGTGACTACCGGGATTGTAAACGGGGAGATCTACCTCAAGGAGTATATACAAAAGCGTTTGCTTCCTCTGTTGGAGCAACACAAGAGCCTTACGATCTCCTGACCGGATCTAACTTCGTGCCATTATTCACACGTTGTCCTGGAATGGTACAAAGCCAACGGGGTCACTTTCGTACCCAAGGACACGAACCCACCCCCTTCCCCCACCAACGCACCGGAACTGAGGCCCATTGAAAAATACTGGGCAATAATGAAGCAAGCACTACGGAAGCATCCCAAGGAGGTCTAATCTGAGGGAGACATGAAGAAAAAGTTGGTTTCCGTACAGAAGAAACTGCAGCCAGATGTTGTACAGAAACTAATGGGTTTTACGAACTAGGTAATTTTCAACAGCGTTTTTTCGTGATGGAATTTGATATGGGCCACCTTTTAGGTATGAAAGTCAATCGACATCTATGATATGATGAAGTTTGCAGAAGCAGATAATTTCTCATCTCCATGCAAAGCGCTAGGAGTGGACAGTAATTTCATTGCTAGAACGAATAGACATGAAGAGAAAGTGTATTGATAGTTCCGTATAGGGCAACGGCAGGCTTTGAAATTGAAAGATACAAGATTGAAAACGAGCGGAGGGCATTTGAACGATAGTATCCGATCAGGCACATAACCCTTTGTCATACTACCCCATGCAGGATAGGCAAGGGGGGAAATCCCCTTGACTGACAAAAGGTTATGCAACCGATCGGGCTCTTATACTACCTATTGCTTGTTTCTAGTTCTAGCGATTTGTCCGTCTCCCAATACTGCCTATCACGGGTGAGAAATTATCTCCCGCTGTTGGGTTTATTTTTAGCATGTACTGCCTATTTCACTCATTTGCTCTTCTCGTCATACTATAACTTATAGATCGCGGAGATAACGACGGTGAGTGGTGCAAATACTTTCAATCTCGTTTTCAATCTTGTATCTTTCAATTTCAAAGCCTGCCGTTGCCCTATACGGAACTATCAATACACTTTCTCTTCATGTCTATTCGTTCTAGCAATAAAATTACTGTCCACCCCTAGCGCTTCGCATGGAGATGAGAAATTATCTGCTTCTGCAAACTTCATCAAAGATCGTTACTTCCACGCAGGGGAGAATACAAACAATAACAATCAAAAATCTATGATATGGTTTATTTTCGATGCGCAAATAAAATACAGAGGCCATTAAGTCATCTAATTCAGGGTCTTTTGTACTTTCAAATCATTATGAAAAATACCCCGTTGTATGATAGGGGAAGGTCCGAAATCACAACATTGTTATTCGATATTCCCATACTGGGGTCTTTACAAAATTTTCAGATACCGTGGTGGTTGTCTTTGTCCAAATTGGTTGGAAGGTTCGAATATCAAATCTTTACTTTTTTTCCAGAAAGCTTTCGCCTCTTCAGAGCCCAATACCTCTCTATTTCACGTAAATCTGGACAATTTGGAAGATTTGTAGTTTTTGTTACAATATTAACTTGCTCCGTACCACTTTATCACAGTTGCATCATAATAACATGATGCCAAATTGTGCCAAAACAAAGGTTTTTATTTGTAGATGTTGAAGAATGTTAGCAATTGTTTCTGGAGATTCTCTGGTTAATCTCTTTGTCGATTGTGCCTGCAGTAACGGAAAATTTACTTTTTCTGCAACTCGTGCATATTGCTTGTTAAACAAAGCATTATGTTAAGGAAAGTTGTGATGCCTTATTCATCCTAAAATACTCAGCTGTAGTATTTCTGGCCACTATTTTGGTTTGTGGAGAAACCAGGTGATATTCCTATTTTACGAGTCACCATGCGAACCTCAGCGAACCTCTAGATTACGGATTCCCTTCGATATACTCTCCATGGATTTAATTAATGGATTTTAATCCATGGATCAGCACGTCCATTGTTTTTATCGCTTCTCGGTGTCCTCAAACCGACCGACCAACAAATGATTTGAACAAACCGTGAGCAGTTGATTTAGGTAAGTCCAATATTTTACAAGTTCCCGTATTGAGTAGTCAGGATTTACCTTACGGCCGAACAAAATCCGCTCGCGCACGTATTGTGCATTCGTCGCCATCTTGAACAGTAAACATGAAAGCTAACACCAATCTTTCTTTATTTTTATCAAAGACTTCGAGCAATACTTTAGCGAAAGGTTTCACTCCTACGAGCAATATTTCAAAGTTACATTGATTCGAGGGTGTCCGTATTAATGTAGATACAGACCTAAGCATCGCTTGCAAGTAGATTTGAAGAAACAATGCGACAATCGACCAAAAGTGTAGTGGAAATTAAGAAACCGATTCATCATTTTAATGCCGCCCATTATCGTGAAGAGCACCCGAGCAGGAGAGAACCGCATATGAATACCTAATTTTGATCTTGATAACTGGCCTCAGATTAAGAGGTAAAATACCTAAGCAAAATACCTAAGATTTGCAAGAAAAATATCTCTCGAATAACAAAACATGGTATTTTGGATACCTGGGAATACCTGAAAGGTACTATTTTGGTATTCTCTTACCTCAATTTGGTATTCGCATGACATTGTTGGAACAGTTTTGTGGTATTATCCTCAGGTATTTTACCTCTTAATCTGAGCTCATTACCAAGGCCAGTTATCGAGTTATTCGTTCCTGCTCGGGCAGTGGAATATTCTGGACGGAAGGGTAGACCCGAGAAACTGACTGAACAACGCTACGATGGATAGTTTACTGTGTTGTGTGAAATATGCAAATGATTTTGATATGGTCTAATCTGCCTCATGTTCAATATAACGCCCTCTAGTGTTATCAAACCTGCGGACTTTATCTTACATATAATCATACCCCGCAAATTTTCAACAAATCCATCCAGTTCGTTGGCGACTTGAACATCGTAGCTGATCAACTCACCAAGCTTAAACGTGAAGGTTGGAAAAAGATTAAAGATGAATAGTCGAACACTAAATATCTGATAGCAGAAGAATAGAGCTCACATTAAACAAGTAGAACAAGAAAAAAAAGCTCATCACTGTACACTGACTTAACGAAAAAAAACTCAAACAATTTAATTGACCGACCTATTTATTATTCTTATTCCACCAATGAAATAAGCTTGTACACTCAAGTCTTTTTTTGCACGGTTTTTTTTACACGGTTTTTTCACACGGTTTTTTTACGACGATTTTTGAAATAACGCGGTTTTTTTATGACGATTTTCGAAACAACGTGGTTTTTTTTACGACGATTTTCGAAATAACGCGGTTAAAGACCCAAAAAAGCCTAAGTGTTTTCTGAGGATGTACAAAGAATGGAAAAGTTAAAAAACGCGAAAAAAATTATTGGATATTTGGTGTGTCATGAAGAAGATTAGTTTCCTCGGTGTTCAGTTAACCTACGCCTTCAATGGTGTGCTGTTCACATATTATGCCACGCCCGACACCATTATGAAAAGCAAGATAGCGATTTCCGGTTTGTGAAAAGGCGCCGAATATCCTACAATATGGGTATTTTTGGAACGGGGACAACGTGTAGAGGCCGGAAATCGATGTCCAAGGCCATTTTGGAATCCAAGATGGCCACTTCCAGTTTATGAAAAAATGTCAAATAGTCTACAAGATGGCGACTTCCGGTTTGTGAAAAGCTGCCAAAAATTCTATAATATGGGTATTTCGGAAGGAACGACCTGTAAAAGTCGAAAATCGATGTCCGGCGCCATTTTGGAATCTAAGATGGCGACCTCCGGTTTGTGAAAAATTGTCAAATAGTCTACAATATCCATATTCTCGGAACGAAGATGAAGATTTGTTGGTGTACTGCGCATACGTAATGATTACATTTAGAATTGGGCGATCCCATATCAATCGTTCATCGAGCCCAATGACGGAATCTACAGCCAAAAGTTGAAAAGATTGCGAAAACAGCACCTGCAATAAACGCCCATAGCGTTCTATGAATAAACGAAGCCTCGCAAGTGTGCGCGAGCGGCAAGTTGCATACAGCTATCGCTTGATGGAAAACATATTTACTTCATTGCTGTTTCGCTGAGTGCCACGACAATCGAAGTAACGAAAGGGTTTTTATTCCATTCAATTCAACTTGTTGAAATTGTTGAACAGTTAGCATGTAGAGTCGTCACGCTGTAGGCTTCGGATCGATTCCCGGTTATGGATCAAGACTGTTTTTTTTTTTGTGAGCTTCTGAACGTTCGGACTCCATTCTCACATTCCATAACTAACACACTGTAGAACCCTACGCATACATTTACTTTTTTTGTAAATTAAATTTGTGTGTTGCTTTTTTGCCCACCACCAATGTTGCAGTTTTTTTGTCTATGTTACGATTCATTACGAGAAACGAAACAAAATCTTGTGAAATTGCATTACAATCTTAATTCAAAGGCGGCAATAAATATCTTCCATTGAATTCCAACTACTTTTTTGTAATCTTGACAGATACGCATTTCGTCTGCAGACCTCGTCATTGTCGTACTTATGTTAGGTCGAACATAAGTACGACACTAAAGAGGTCTGCACATTGTAGACGAAATACGTATATGTCAAGATCACAAAAAAGTAGTTGGAGTTCAATGGAAGATACTAATCTCCGCCTTTGAATCATCGTTACAGTTATTCCACTAAAAAGCTCGCGCTCATCCATATTACAATCTTGCTTTCTTATTTTTGATGCACACGTAAATAAAATTGTATCCAAAATTTAATTTTGAATAAGGCTCAGTAAAAGCGATTGAAACCAGGAATTGGTCCACCTCCTCTTTATGGCTGCTACTTAGATGTTTTTTTATCGTGAGAGCTCTCAGTTCTTAAAACTGTGTCAAGAGTTTGGTAGTTACAAAACCATTAATTGAATTCTCATTAGAATTAATCCACAGTTTTGATCGGAACATGGACCGAAATGTAACTGATTCTATTCTATATAAATTTGCTTATAAATTTGTCACTAAATAAATTCAAAATTTTAAGCTAAATATAAGTCCCTCCACAATAATGAGTTCTCTAGAGATTTTTTTTTGTTATCATATTTTTCTCAACTCGGTAGTCATTGTTCCTAGGTGTGTGTGAAAATGAAAATTAGTCACATAGAAAAAAGTTCTGAAATTAAATGCACACAACTGTTATTGACAATAATGTAATCGTTTATCCTCACGCTGCTACAGACGAAATTCACGCTATTTGTGAAAGTCACTCGAAGTAAACACAAAATTTCGGGTTGTCAAAAGATACAGACAAAATATCTCAGTTGGCCGTGTTTGTATCCTGCCTTACCTATAAATTAATGATAACCATGAATTTTGTCTTTTAACAATGCAATATCCGTTGAAACTATGCATATGCTCTTTCACAGTTATTAGTTATAACAATGATTTTCGATATGAGACGGTTTTTTCACGATGATTTTTCAAATAAATCTTTTATTTTACGACGATTTTTGAAATAACTTGGTTTATTTTTTGCGACGATTTTTGAAATAGCGCGGGCTTTTTTTACGACAATTTTTGAAGTGACGCGGTTTTTTTTTACGACGATTTTCGAAATAACGCGTTTTTTTTACGACGATTTTTGAAATAACGCGGTTTTTTTTACACGGTACGTATCCCCCGGAGCCCAATCTGACTAAACCTGCAGATATAAAACTGATCCAAATTGATTCCATTTGGACATATCGACGTTATTTGCGACAACTGTCTAACTTGCCGTTTCCGTCCACATTACGTTTGGGCCTTAACGCTTTAACGCGAAGTGGCATTTAACGTGTTAATTAGAAGATTTTGCCTCTATTCATATTATCTCTCGTTACGCACAAAAAACTGCAAATGCCAATTTACCTTCATTCTCTGTAATGACTCGTCGTCAATGAAAGGAGTGGCTGCATTCCGTTTGATCGTTGCTGACTACGGTTCGCAACATGATATCATATTACGTCACTTGCTTATCCATTATCGTAATTAAAAGCACTTTACGATTATCATTACCGACCATTCATCATCGTCGTTTGTGCTGGACTCAAAGTGGGATGGCAAGAAGAGAACCCGTTTATGCAAATAATCACGGACTTCATCACTGTTCAATGGAATCAAAGCCAACGACGCTTTGAGCAGGTGTCAGCGATGGATCATAAATATTAAATCGTATCATGACTCGGGGTTTGTCTGTTGTTTGGGTGTACATTTTCAGTCCTTTGCTAATTCAGTCAAGTGACTGAATTCATATTATGATTGAGCTGTTGAATTGTTCGCATTTATTACTAACCGCATCAATGCTCTGAATTCAACAAAGTTATCTCCTATACTGCTCTAAAACGCTAAAACCAAAACGTAGTGGGTTGAAAAGCAAATTATGCAAGACATTTCCGTTCTTCTCTTTGATGACATCACTACAATATTGACAAAGCATTATGGTCGAAAACAAAACAATATCTAGTGCTGAGGCTTCACAGCGAAAAAGTCGAAACTAGTTTGATGTAGAAAAGAATATCCCCTTCTCTTTCTCCTGGATATGTTGTTTGCTGGCTTTTGTCGAAGATAACAATATCAGTATACCGTCAAGTCTTCCGTTTACCACAAAAGCCGTTTTACTTCGTTTGATGTTTTCTTGTCATTCAAAAGTCTCTCATGAGAATCAGTTCAAGCATCGCGTAAGTAATTTACAGTGAACGATGTTTCTGTTGGTGGTTGGGTAATGATCGAACAATTCATACAATTAGTACTTCGCGAACCTGCAGGTATAAAATAGATCCTACTGCAATCCTTTGCCTCTTGTTCTGTAACTCTTATCCTCTCCTCCCCACGGGCTGACTGGGGTATGAGATCGGGTAACCAACCCCGGTGGGACTTTAAGCATATGCTGACAGGGAAGGGGGCTGCCCTCTTCAAAGGGTGCAGTCTATCTGGACGTCTGTCCTACATGTTAGGAGCGGCTGATCATCGTCGTCGTGCCAGCGTGGGACTCTAAACAGTTCTGTGCACGATGGTTCTCCAGTGAGACCCGTTGTTGGGAACGACCTAACAAGTAGCCCTTCAACAATTTAATGTTACAAATAATACAGAAGTTAATACGGATCCGAACAATCAGCAAAGACCTAGGCGACAAAATGAGGACTAAGTTTCCAAACTCAGAACATGGAACTGCAAATCGCTCTGCTACCCTGCTACTCCCCTCGTAGATAGGATATTCTACGACGTACTTCAACCACGTAACTTCGAAGTCGTAGCACTGCAGGAGGTTTGCTGGACAGGACAAAAGGTATGGGGAAAAGCGGGCATCGGTGGCTACTTTCTACCAGAGCTGTGGTACCACAAACGAGCTGGGCACCGGCTTTGTAGTGCTGGGCAAAATGCGTCAACGCGTGATTGGATGGTTTCCGATCAACGCTAGAATGTGCAAGCTGAGGATCAAGGGTCGATTCTTCAACTACAGCATCATCTACGTACATCGTCCACACGACGGGAGACCCGATAACGAAAAAGAAGCGTTCTACGCGCAGCTATTGCAAGTGTATGAGGGCTGCCCGCAGCGGGACGGGAAAGTCGTCATTGGCAACATGAACGTTCAAGTAGGACGAGAGGCAATTTATAGACCGGTAATAGGGCCTAACAGTATCGAACGATAACATGAACTTTGCGGCCTCCCATGGTTTAGTAGTCCGAAGTACCTTCTTCCCCGTAAAGACATCCACAAAGCCACTTGGAGATCACCTGACCAACAAACAGAGAATCAAATCGACGGGAAGTTCTTCTCCAATATCAGCAACGTTCGCACTTACCACAGCGCGAATAAAGACTCGAACCACTACCTAGTTGCAGTATGGATGCGCTGAAAACTCTCGACGGTGTACAACACGCGTCGAATTCGGAAGCCACAACCTAACGTTGAGCTACTACGGGAAACTGGAGTAGCCCAGGGATACGCGTAACAGCTAAAAGCAACCCTACCAACGGAAGAGCAGCTTGGCACATCGCTAAAATCGGCCAACTACGATGGGCTGGGTATGTCGTAAGAATGTCGGACGATAGCTCTGTTTAAATGGTTCTCAAAAACGAACTGTCGGGTACAAGAAGAAGAGGCGCTCAACGAGGCAAGGTGGATCGATCAAGTAGAAGGCGACCTGCGGACTCCTCCAGCCTGAGGGCCTAATGGCTCCATTTTCAAATAATGAACTTACAGACCTTCTCAGGCTGACGATAGAAAGGAACCAAAACCAGAAGCTTTTAAGAGAAAATCAAACACTCACTGATATCTCACTCGAAGATGATAGCTTCCTGTCATCGTTATATGTCTTGAGGGGTTGAGTTTGAAAAATTGTCCAGATCTGTGCCAAAAACGTCTGAACCGCTGTTTGGAACAACTTGTTGCAAAAGCACTTCTCTCGAGATCAGCAGCAAACAAAATAAAACCCGCATTAATCCACCGATGGTGAGACTGAACCCTTCTTACACTTCACCAGAATTCAAATGTGGGCAATATTGTACTGGATACATATTTTCATCAGAAATTCCAAGAAGATTCAGAGATATTCAATTACATTCAGTTTATAAAATGAACTATTTGTCAATCCTGAGCGTATTGTTCAGCGATGTTTTTAAAATATTACCATTAATAGTCTTTAATGACCTGTTTATGTTAGTTATAAAAAAGGGGAAATTACATAAATATTAGAAATTTCATAAAATCAGTCCATAAAATGATTCAGTAGGCTTAATAAGTACATTTTCGTTGAAAATTGGTTATAGTATATACAGACTAATTTTCGAATATACTCGTTGCAGTTCAAAACCAGACCACTCGAGCCAATCGATGCTGCTCTAATTCTATACAGTCGCATAGTATGGCTAGTCCGCTGTATGTGCTATACAACGCTCCAGATGCGACACAATAGAATGCAAGCGGCATCGATTGGTGTGATTGGTCTTGTTCGGTTTTGCACTGCAACGAGTATATTGTCATCTCACAATTATGTGCTCTCAGGTATTGTTTTGGTCATATCTCCATGAAGGATTATCCAATCATAATGAAATTTTGACCAGTTATTTGGAGATATCATAGCTTTAATTTGGCACCAACAAAACTAAAATCGGTACACAAATAGCTCAGTATGTAATCGGAGACTAAACTGTTTGATTACTATTATAATAGGCCTTCAAGTACTGTTTCGTTCATATCTTCGTAACGAAATGTCCGAATGAAAAAAAATCAATAGCGTTCTATGGGAATGTTGTAGCTTCCATTTGCCGTCAACAGAACTGAAATCGGTTCACAGATGGCTGAGAAACCGATGTGACATTATTTGTAACGCACACACACACACATACACACACATACACACACATACACACCTACACAAGCAGACATGTGCTCAGTTCGTCGAGCTGAGTCGAATGGTATATGACACTCGGCCCTGTGGGCCTCGGATAAAAAAAGTCGAGTTTTCAAGCGATCTCAATACCCTTCTATTGATGTAAGAAAGGTAAAAAGGAATCCTCAACACTCTCTGAGCAGCCGCCGAACTGCTGTTGCAAGTTATTGGCGAGAAAATTCTCCGACATAACTATCAAACTTCAATGTATTCGTCCAAAAGCTTCTGATTCTCAGTCATGGAAACGCCACTCTGGAAAGAGGATTTTAGGTTAATAAGGAAAGCCTCGTGACCAACCAAGTGGATGCAAGCCTCGTCGTACAAAGGGTTATGTACGATGCGGGAACTGAAGCCGGTGGAGTTGATAAAATTGTTATTAACAAAACGATGATTCATTACGCAACAAATGCGTATGGTCGATATAAATCACACCAGGAACGGATGCAGACAGAAAAATCCGAATCAGAGAAAGAAAAGGAAAGAAGAAGAGCTACGTGTTTAATGCACGAGCTCGAGGCGAGAAAATTTTGTTTTTTGTAAAAGGCGCAAAATCAAGGCATTCTTGATTGATGAGCGTTTAAAAAATGTTTCTTGCTCGAAAATAAACGTATTAACGGTTCATGTGGGAGCTTTATTGATTTTCATGAAGGGACGGGTTTTAAGCAGTTTATTCAGCACCTGAAAAATTTGGTGAAGCTGTATGTTATCTATAATCAGAGCTGCCAATATTTATACGTTAATCCCTCTGCTTACTTCTGATCTGTCGGAACATACCTTCAAAAACAAGCATTAGAATCGGAAAATGTTTTAGCCATGGCATAAAGTCCTAAATTGCAGGGAATTATTAAAAGCATGCGGATTGTTTTCCGATCAAGAAAATGTTTTCTTCAGCTCCACAATCTGTACATAACGGATGTTCAATAAGCGGAAAAAGAAGTTGAGAATGCTTCCAATACCCTTTTGTAATTATAGTAAAGAGCGTAAGTTTTTTTTCTCTCCAAGAGAATTGCTCTCTGGACTCCTTAGAAATGGGTGCCATGTTTCTTTTCGCTCGTGTGCTGCCAGTTCAATCGAAGATGGCGTCGAAACAGCAAGCACTCACGTGCTGTACGGTTTTACGAAACGCATGGTCATCATGGAAAAAAGTTTACGGTAGACCACTTTCGAGAAGAAAAGGTGCCCGTGAGTACAGTTTACTGGATCATGACATCCCTGATCGTGGAGCGGAATGTCGATAGCGGCCATCCGGCGAAGATAATAACGAAGAAGAAGAAGAAGCGTTAAAAAAGCTGTTTGACAACAAGGACGGATGGGGTTTGCGTGACGCCGGCCGAAAATATCACTGCTCCCATACCTTGATTCGCCGAACCCTCAAGATGGAGGACATCATCTGTCGGAAAAAAACTTGGTCCCCCGAATACACAGACGATCAGATAGCGACCGTGAAATTGCAGTGCCGGTGGATGACGAAAAACTACCGCAGGACGTCGTTCGTGCTGGACGACGAAAGTAACTGTCCGCTCTCGAAGACCCACATTTCAGGAAATGACAGCAACTATTCCAGGGACAAGCCGGTTACACCCTCCGAAGTAAAATATAAATTTAAGCATAAATTTGCTGTACATCGCAATATCGGACAGAAGGATTTTAAACCCGTGGTTCAAGCCAAGCGGTCTGGCCATTAATCAACAAGTGCGCCAGGAGGAGTGTCTTGAGAAAATTCTTCTGCCGTTCTTAAAGGAGCGTCATGCGGATGGGAAGTACGTCTTCTGTCCGGACAAGGCGTCTTCCCATTACGCCAAGAAGATGCTGGAGTATCGTGCTGTGCTGAAAGAAAGGAACCCGACCAACTTGCCCCAGTGCCGTCCCATTGAGGTTTTTCGGCTCCCTAGTATACAAAAATAATTGGCGGGTCAAGAATACGGATGATGAACGTCAGTGCCGTCAAGCGCTCTTGTTAGAGCATCGCGACTAAGTTGCGCCGTACGGCTGACCAGGGCCCCTTCTCCAATATTCATTGACGTTTTTTTGAAGAATAAACGTTATTATATTGACTATATGACTGAACAAATTCTCATTTTTTATTGAACACTCGTTAAACTAACAACATGGTATGAGTGCGATTCTGTGCATGTGTGCGAAGGCGAAATGAAACAGGCAGGTTCACGATTTCCTGCAAACGTCCATTTCCTCAACCCGCTCCTTCGTTTTACTCATCCGCTCTTGAAAATAATCCACCAAAACTTTCGTAATTAGTAGAGTTACTCAAATTTGAGTAAATGTGACTGTTATTGACAAGTCGACAAATCAAAAACATCCATCTGATTTGAGTCGATATTTTTGATTTGTCGACTTGCCAATCCCAGTCACATTTACTTAAATTTGAGTGACTCCACTAATGACGAAAGTGAGTCAAAAACGACTCAAAACTAAGTTAGACTGGCTGGCCGTGTGGTTGATAAAGAAGAGAGGAAACATGGGCTCTCTCAAAAGCAACAGTGATGCCATTTCTGCTGCTCAACAGCAAAGCATTATTTATCGTTGAGTACTATTTGACAGCTCCGAAACATATTTTTTATTGCATATGATGATGCCAAATTATAGGCAATATAATCATAAGCATACGTCAACCTCAAATGACTGGAAGAAACGTGAAATAAATAGTGCTGTCAGATCATCTAAATGTGATATAAATTTAACTCAATGTTCCACATCACATTCTGGCAACAAGCCTAGATTTGAGAAGGAGCTTATGAAGACATTCCCTTTGGTGCACGCGAACAAATGCAAAATAAGAACTACTCGTTCTACTAATACGCTCAAAAAAGTTTTTTTTTTAAATAGTGTTTAAATAAAAAAAAAAAAAAGTGAAAGTGAAATGCAAAATACATAAAGACAATATTTGAGGATGTAGGAAACTGCTGGTTTTTTACATAATTCATTTTAAATCTTCAAAATGACTGTAATAAACTGGTCATCAATAATGATTTATACATCGAATCGCTCGTCCTATAGCTTATGTTCGTATCATTAAAAGTGAAATAATTTTGAAAATGTAGAAGTTTTAGACCTATTTCCATACAACTGTTTAAAACAGTCACCCCTGATTAAGCCGTTCCCTGCCCTATACTGGCCACACTGCAGTAGGATCCAAATCCGACACTTCCAGAACCTCATATACTCAAAATTCATGATTTTGCACCTATAGTTGCAAGAGCATCATTCCATAAACCAACAACGGGATATGATCACTTCAATTTTAACTAGTTTATTTATTTGCTAGACTCAGTAAATCACTTTGGCTTTACTGAGCCGATATTTCATTGTTTATGTTTTTGTTTATACTAAATTGATTTAAGCTTTCATTAGTAGGACTTGGGCCGTGGACTCACGATTTACCTGAGGTTAAAGGTAGTGAATTTTCATTGGGGATTTGACAGAAGAACTTGTAAATGGGATTCTGTAGTGTAATGAAATATTTGTCGCCAGCACTACAACTTTGTGCGAAACGGTCAGGGCTCCCTTTTGTGTTCGACCGGTTGTGGTTAGGTTTTGAAGTTGCTTTTGATAAGTCCTAGTACCACGCAAGCTTTCTTGGTACTAATGAGGTTGTGCTGAAACGATTGAACGTATGAAAAACATTGTCGTTCTTTTTTTTAAAAAAAAAAGCCTGCGAATCGAAAACAAGAAATTGAGTTGAATTATGCCAAAGAAAATCCCATTTTATCATAAGAATAATAAGTTATTTCCAAAATCTTGACAAAATTTGTTATTCTCAACAGATGATTTGAGCCGTTTCAAAAATTGATCATGAAATGCTCATCATTTTTTATCAACAATATTGTTTGATCAATCAAACTTCAGAAAACCTAGAAAATACAGAAGAACAAATTGAAACTACTCAAAATATTCAACCAATGTAAGTTAAATCTTTTTACAAAATATAATCGTGAAATGCTGAGATATGTTAATTGACAGTACATTCTGGTAAAAAAAACTACAGATAACTAATAAAACTTCAGAAATTCAGAAAATTTCTGAATTTGTATTGAAATCCCCCATAGTGCTGTGGAAATGTATTTAGTTGCGAGCAGGCAACAAGCTGATTTTGATAAGCTAAGGCTGTCAAGAATTCAGAAGAAGATGATAAATTTTCAGGAGCAACTATCGTTGAGAAAATCAATATCAACATTTAGAAAACAATGACAATTGTCAATAAGGCACCCACCCCCTTGTCATGTCCATCATTCAATTCACAGCATGGGAGCAATTGCATACGAAACCACAACGATGGTCCGCCTTATCAAAAGGACAGCAATCCCACAATCGAAGCTACGAATGGAAATTTCTTTTGTTCGACATACTCAACCTAGCAATTTCAACTCTCCTATACTCTGCGGAAACAACTTCCCAACCGAACAATGCAGTGTGGTCGGGAACGTTTCGTATGCATTGGTGGACACATATTCACTGATCCGTATAATTGGAGATGATATGCAAGCAATACTGTCGATAACAAACTCCCAATGCACCCGTCAACAAGTCGACAGCCACGGAGCAGGGCGTTTTCAATTCAAGCGCAAGTGGATAATCATCGAAATTCGTGATGCGCAATTAACGAGAAAATTGTGTTTGTCTTTTCAGCTGGCCTCGAGGAGGACTGCGTGGACTTTCAGGGAAACTCGGTGGCGCACGGTCTGCTGTACGTACCTGGACCGGGCGTGTGCAGCCTTTGCGTGTGTTATCACTCGGAGCCGCTCTGGTGCAAAGCAATCTACTGTGATCCCCCCTATGTAAGTACCCCTTCACCGTGTGTCATTTCAGCAACTCGAGTAAACATTAGAGCCGTTTGAAATTAATTCCACACCGATTAACCCGGCAAAAGTTGGCTCTTAATTAACATCATTAAATAAGAAGCTCATTAGGCGCAAAACTTTTCTATTTCATTTTACTAGAAAGCGGTTAGGAATAAGGAGGGGAATGAAGATTAACCTGTTGCCTATTCGGAGTAGCATCTACAGTAGGCTGATGCAAAATTTGAAATATTTGCTCCCCTAAGCTTAATCGACGTCAATTTGGGTCCTGATAGTCCCCAAAAAAATTTAACACATTTGGTTTTAATTTGGCTTTGCACACGCTATTCAAAGTTTGTATGGGAATTAGTATGAAGAATCTCAAACTTACATTTCCAGATCCCTAACATCTTGATATTATGTCCTTAAACCAAATCTTATATACATTCATATAGTGTAAGTTGTCAACTATCAAAATGCCGAAGATACCTGACATGTAAATTTTATACAAAAATAGTTATTCAGCAAATATAATAATAAGAAGTAAAAATATGTAATGTATATAAAATATAAAAATATAAAATATATAAAATATATATAATAATATAAATAAAATAAAATACATAAAATATATGAATATAAAATATAAAAAACATATAAATAATAAGAAAACAAAAATAAGAATAAAACATCATACCTAAAGTGTGTATTTTATGTTTTATTGAATAACTATTTTTGCATAAAATTTACATGTCAGGTATCTTCGGCATTTTGATAGTTGACAACTTACACTATATGAATGTATATAAGATTTGGTTTAAGGACATAATATCAAGATGTTAGGGATCTGGAAATGTAAGTTTGAGATTCTTCATACTAATTCCCATACAAACTTTGAATAGCGTGTGCAAAGCCAAATTAAAACCAAATGTGTTAAAATTTTTTGGGGACTATCAGGACCAAAATTGGCGTCGATTAAGCTTAGGGGAGCAAATATTTCAAATTTTGCATCAGCCTAATCTACAGTATGTCAAAAAAGTATATCCAGTCCAGGAGTTTAACACTAGTTATCGGTATTTTAAACGTAAACTGTTAAATATTCAATTTATTTATCAACTAAAATGGAAAAAGAGCAGTATTTAATACTGTCAATAATTGATAAAATAACAGGTAGTTGAACATACAAGCGAATGCTCGCTTAAACCGTTTCGCTATTAATAGATAATTACAATAGATTAAAAAAAGGTCAAAAACTTGTACTAAAACTCGATTATGTTTCTGGGATCATGTTACCCAAAAACTCAATTTGCGATAGCTTTTTTAACGATTTAATCAATGTTGTGGTCATAAAATAATAACAAGCAGGTTGGACAAACATACTTTTGCATAAAAAAAACTATTAAAAGATCCATAAAAAACGCAACCATGATCCATAGAACTGTTGCAAATATACATAAAAACATGACAATGATATTTAAAATTTGTGGATGTCATCCATTATTTAAATAAAAGTTAGCAATAAAAAGTCAAAAATGTACCATTATACATCTATCCGGGTAAAAGTTTGCTGCCAAAGATGGATCGCGTTGGAATAATATGGTTTTGCGGAGCCGTTTTGAGGATTGAAGATCTTAGGCGGCAGGAAGCGTTTTCGATATCCAAAGTGTTAGCATAACGTCTCCTAGCAAACGGTTGATTCAAGCATTTGCCCGAAATAATGCAAACGGAGGATTTTTTTGTAGTTAGGTCCGAAGAGCAATAGCGAGTTGGACGCAAACGTCTGCCCGGCATAATTTTATTTAAATCTTAAATAACAGTTTAACCAGTAGTTCTTTACGTGCACGAGAGCTTTTTGCCAAAATTTGCGACCCTCAAGGAATGTGAGATCGCGAAAGTAAGTAAGCTTTCTGAAAAAGGCAAAACCTTCTTAGACTAACGCGACCCTTCTTTTACAGCGATATTTAAGGAACGGACATGTACATATGAACAGTAACGCATTTAAGGATCGATTTCTCATTTGTCAAAAATTAAGAAATAGTTCCCGGAATTGGAAAAATTCCGCCAATGAATCATACCTACAAATTTTAGTGAACAAAGTTTGTTAGTTGTTATTGAACCTTTTATGGACTATTAACTATATGTTTATGGGTAATCCATACAATTTATCGATCATTCCGCAGATATCTAACGTTACATATTTGACTTTATACTGCTAAATTTTAAATTAAGTATGGATCACATTAACGTATTTTATGAATAATTTTCATTTTTTTATAGATTTTCATCGCAAATGGGGCGCATACATGTTTTTTATGGAACCTTTTTCAATTTTGTATGGATCATTTCGTCAAATTTAAAGGTGGAAACTTAGGGCTGCCATGGTCACGACCGGTCCACGGAAATATGTTTTTAAGGACTGTTAAGTTACATAAAGAATAGTGAGATTTATTGGAATGTTATGGAATGTGGTCGATTCACTTTTGACCCAGCGGAGAAGCACCCCTCCAAATGTGGGCCCTTCCTTAGCTCAATTGGTAAAGACACAACTTCAAAGCAACACTAGGCTGAAAAATGGCTGAGCAAAGAGTATGCTTGTACTTATCACACATATTAGAAAACACACCGTGTTCTCACTGGCTATGATTTGTTAAGCGTTATTGAATATGGTTAGGTGTTAAGATTATGTTTACATCACTTCTGTTCTTTTTCTTTCTTTTAAAAAATACCGTGCGTTTCGTAGTTGCTACTCCGTTACTGATCAGAACTAGTGTAATTTCACAGAGAACCACATAGATGGAGCTTGGGAGTGGCTTTACATCTTCAATGAACAAGTTCACTAATTCATTCTATTTATAGATCAGTACCGGCGCCGGCCACGTCCTCACGGTCTTCGGGGAGGGGTTGAAGGATGATTAGTTTTGACAATCGTTGAATAGAAACCGTGTTTACCTCTGCGTCTCTACAATTGTCAAGGGAAGGATAGTTTTGTGTTACTGAGGCAGGTTATTTTTAGATCATGGATTCATTATGGTAAGTGATGCGATCAATTAAAGCGCAAGAGACTGCTTTTTATTCTAAATCTAGTTGTGAAGAAAGAAGCAAGTGACAAATGACAAGGAAGAGGACGAGCCTGGGATTGAGCTCCCGACCATCTGCTCAGTAAGCAGAACGAATAACCACTGAGCTGTCCATCCACGTCTTGGATCAAAAGTCGTTTTTTTAGATATATAAATACAATTCATTGTAAGTAGCTTAAAACCATGGTAATCTAGTACGTGATTTATGAATTTCGCAGACATTCCAGGACTGTGGCTTCCTGGAACTGCAAATTTGCGCAAGATAAAACCCAGGTTTTCAGAAAGCTGGTAAAAAATCTTCAAAATAAGCCTATTGTGGAGTATGTAGTATGAGTGTGCTCATATTTGACCTTTTTACCGATTCTTCATACATTTTATATACGAGTAAAAAATCACGACCACGTAGGACCTGTACTTCGAAACATGATAGGGAGAGCCATTTTTATCCAATCTTCATTAGTTATTGGAAAAGGAATTCAAATAGTGTGCAAAATTACAGAAATATATTTATTGTTAAATGAGGAAGTTGATTTTTCGACTTTTTGCCACTCTGGAATCACTGTGTGTCGGAGCGCAGTTCAATTAGACTGGCAACACTTTCCCATGCACTGCTACTATACCAAGATACAGCACCTACATCGACTGCCTGGTGAACTGGTGAATGCTTCGAATTGCAATTGTCACTGAAATTGATATTTAAATCGCCATCAAGTACGTTTACTTAACTAAAAGCTACAAAAATCTGAAACCAGTTTTCCAAAATTTCAATAAAACGCTATTAAAAGTAGGAAAGCAAATTTTTGCATAAAAACATTTCGTATAGTAGCAAGGGCGGCCGATAGGGGGGGGGATTTAGATTTGTTGTACCCCTTAAGTGGTCGACAGGGTACCCGGGGACCCAGAAAATTCTAATGATTATAACTCTGGCTATTATTGACCGATTTTAATTCTTTTGCTAGATTCAAAATAATCTACGGGCCAACCTGACCTGGCTTCAACCTGACATTATGGGTAACAAAATTCATGAAATTTAACCAGAAAGCTATTCCTCAACGTTATGTGGCCATCTAATAGTTTGTCCTCGAAACGGTGATCTCGGGACAGTTTTATGTGAACCAGGTGAATTCAAATGGTCTTTGCTGATACTGTCCCTAAAGCGAATGAGTTTTTGTATCTAACGGTGCCAAAAGAATTGAAATCGGTCAATAATAGCCAGAGTTATAATCATTTGAATTTGGTGGGTACCCGGGTACCCTGTCGATCACTTAACGGTTATCTGCTTCTGACAAACTTCATCACTTAAAGATGTTTTTTTTTTGTCGAACGCGTAAGGGTTAAGCAAGAACAAAATTAACTTTGTGTAAATTTCCAAATCGTAAGCAAGCACGAGCGTTGGCTAGCTCGAGGTCAATGGGTCATATTATCGTTTGGAAAGGGCTAGGTAGGTAACTTATTTAAGCAATTATTTCCTGCTTTTGGTTGCGACATCTACCAAATCCTCGATCCCTGTAGTCCCTTTCAGGAACTAGGCCGCAGATGGGTGACCACAGTTTGCTGGGCAGGTACAAGTAGCATGGAAACAACAGAATAATATAACTGGGACACAATGGTAGGGAATTGACTAGAGTTGGAGGAAGGGGGGTAATGACGTTACACTCTTAGATCAGACAAACTAAGAAATTCGTAAATCGCTTGCATGTAGGGAAGATCACGCATTCCCAAAACATCTCTTACCTCGCGGAAGGGTTGTCTACCTCGGTCCACTAGGATATCCAATAGTCGTGTTCTGGAGGCATCATTATCCGGACAATGCCAATCTGCGTAAGCGATGTCATTATAACCGATTCCGCACCTACATAAATTGCTATCGACGAGGAGAGATGTGCGTCTAGCGAGTAGTGGTTGGACATAAGTCTTGACATCACACGAATGAAACCGCGACTTACATCCAGACCTTTGAACCACGATCTCGACGAAACATTTGGAATAATGGAATGTAACCACCGCCCAAGAGAATTACTTGTCCAATCGTTTTGCCAACTTTGAAGAGAACTCTGACGTACTAATGGGAAAAATTCATCATGTGAAATTCTTTTTTCAAAAATCTCACCTTCTTGTGCGCTCACCTTTGCTAGAGAGTCCGCCTTCTCATTGCCTGTAATTGAGCAATGTGAGGGGACTCATACAAAGGTAATCCTAAATGATCTTTCGACCAACGCACACATCTGCTCCCTTATTTTCGAAGAAAGTAAGATGAGTGCCACACAGTTTTCATCGACTTCAGGGCCTCAATAGAACTTAGACTATCTGAGAAGATGAGATAATGGTCTATGGGCATGTCGGAAACTATCCCCAATGCGAAATTGAAACGAAATTCAAATTAGTATACATTGTAAACACCGAAACCAGTGGATCCATCAATGCGCAACCCATCAGTGAAAATTCTTCTATTGCAATTGACATGTTGGTAGTTTTCAATAAATATATGGGGAATTAAAATAGGTCGAAGTTGATCAGGAACTCCTTGAATAGCCTGTTTTATGGAGAGATCATAATCAATGGAGGAGCTGTGATGAGGGAAGTGCATACTAGGAGAGTTATGGCATGGAAAACTAATATCGGACGACATTTAATTAATATAGATTCGTATGAATCTAGAATGGGTACTCAATTCGAGCATTTTTTCGAAATTTTCAATCACAAGGTTGTTACTGATTCCACACTTGAACAGTATTCTAGATGACAGCTCCCAGAAGCGGTTCTTAAGCACTAGCATTAGCAATCGCCTGTTCAATAACGCCACGTTGTTCACTTAGATAAGATGCCCGCTGATGTGGCGAAGTTGCGGCATCTACTAGCAGGTCAAAATATCACGCTGACGTTTGCCAGACATCACCCGATATTGACACGATGTTTTGACGTGCAATTAGATGCTACATAACGGCAATGACAAGCAACGCCGCTGCACAGTGATGCCAAGGCGGAAAAAGTCGAAAAATCAACTTCCTCATTTTACAAAAAATGTATTTTTCTAATGTTGTACACTATTGCAGATTTCTTTTCCCAAAATTTAATGAAGATTGGATAAACATTGTGCTCGCTACAATTTTTTAAAGTATGGGTACTACATGGTCGTGGTTTTTTACTGCCATAGGTATAAAATGTATGGAGAATCGGAAAAAAATTTCAACTAAGTTTTCAAACGTGAGCACACATGCGCACATACACCACAATAGGCTTATTTTGAAGATTTTTTTACCAGGTTTCATCTAGCGCAAACTTGCGCAAATACGGTTCTGGGAGGCATGAGTCCTGGAATGTCTATGAAACCCTTGAAATAGGTAAATACATAAATCTAATACTATATTACCACGGTCTTACCCTTTCTTACAAGAAAGTTAAATCTTTGAAAGCTGACTTTTAATCCAAAGGCTGGAGGACCAACGAACTCAGCTCGATGAACTGAATGTCTGTGTGTGTATGTGTGTAGGTATTATTTGTGTGTTACGAAACTGTTAATTCAGTTTCCCAAGTAACTACTGAACCAATTTAAATGAAACAATCACCAAATGAAAGGCACTTTAGACCTATATATTGCTTTTGAATTTCTGGAGTCGGTTTACTAGTTCCGGAAAGTCCCCCGGAGAAGCGGCCAAATCTAATTCGGCCTAAAATCAAAACTCATCATGCGGCATTTCAAATTACAAATTACTAATTACATCAAATGTCCAGAACTACATTGGCTTCATCCGGGTTGATGTTCCGGCTCCTCCCGCGAAAGTTACTAGATTCAGATTTGGATCAAAACCCATCATGTGACACGTCAAATAACATGAGAACTAAAAAATAAGTGCAATGGTGATGATATCCAGTTTCCAGGACCATAATGGCCACATCCGGGTTTTAATTCCTAGTACTCCCAGCAAAGTGTTAAAAGGGTAGGATCTCATGATAGGTGTATAAGTTTAAGTGTTTATTTGTAAATAAATTTATATGCAATGTGAGAACGAATTCATTGTAGTAACCAATTGATGATTTAGACTGGTTACTGCATGGTCCTCCGGATCTTCCGGAATATGCGGAATATTTGAAGACTTTCGATCTAGATTTACACGATTTTTACAAACAAAAAACATAGATTGCTTAGAAACATAGATTGCTTAGAAAAACGCTGATGCAATGCCCGGGATCCTTAAAGCGAAACGACACTACATCCTTGCTCCTTGGAAAGATGCACTGCCACTTTACATTTTCAAACAGATAAATTTCAGTTATTGGTGTCATTTTATATGTTAAATTAAATTCACCATGTTTGCTGCGCCGTAAAAAGCATGCGGATGCAGTTTTGTTATTGTTTATCCTCCAGAAGTTGATAATTAAAACCCAAAAAATATAATCTTGACTAGATGAGTCGAAAGGTATACATCACCCGGTACTCCGGGCCATGGAGCTTTTCCAAGCGATCTGTCTACCCTTTTTTTGTAAAAAAAAAATAAGTAAAGAGAATGAACACATATTGGAATAAATCATCACAATCATTAAAATGACATAACGTTTAATTTTCTGAATTCCCTTAATTGAATTTTACATGAAACTATTAGTCAACATTAAAATAATAAAAACTGGACATTTCTATAATTGATTTAAATACTAAGATTTATTTTTATATAAATACGAATTCTTGAAACTATAACTCAATATTTTTCATATATTTTCATCATTAAAACATGAAAATCGGTCAAAAGTTATAATTCTTTGAGAAATAAATATTTTCTTAATACCGTTATTTGGACCACCCTATGTTAAAATAGAACACCCAAATGACAAAATGAAAATTTCGAGTCATATATTGCTCGAAAAGGGACAAACCTACCTATTATTGCAGAGTTCTAAGATCCACTTCATCTTTTTGGTTTCAAATTGCTCAAATCAAATCAAATTTTGCGAATGTTCCTAAACTTCCGGAAGACCCTAACACGGCCACTAAGAGCCGCACATCGCTTTGCTACTTACATTTTGTGCACAAACGGTTTAAAAAAAAAATCGTAATGCTTTAGGACGAGACTAATGAATTTACAATTTAATCGGATGTCCCGGATCTTGAAAATGTGGCCTAATACGACAATTTTGATAACATATTTGAAATCAGATGCAAAAATTACTAGGAAACACATAATTTAGCTATGGAAATTCAATTTTTAGACTTTTTTCCGCCTTTTGTATGGAATGGAATCACTGTGCGCTGGCATGTCTAAAATATGATAAACATTTATTTCGGGAATCATCAACCCGGGCTCTTCGATCACTTAACCTGCTTTCTTCGACTCATAGAATAGTCAGTTGATGTTTAAAAAAAATATCTTTTCATCTACATTTTATCTCTGTTGATTGGACTGATCTACTCTGGTTTTCAGATTTTCCAGGACTATTAAGATATTAATACATATCTATTTTTTATTTTGCAGTGACAATCCTATTGTGTATTGCTTACTGTTCATTTCCTGTAATAAGAACGTTTCGTTGGAAGGAGGTTCTCTAACCTTTTCATGGGTTTCGTTTAAGTGCTTCTGGTTACGAGTTCACACCACCGTTTTTAGCCCTTCATACAATGGAATAATGAAGATTACAGGAATATACAGTTTAATCTTGCCATTAGGAAAAACTGTACGCCATGGCAAGTCCTGTACTGATGAGGGCTTCCTATCATATCACATTACATTATATGCAAATAGCCGGGCTAGTTTCAGCGAAAGTTATCCATCTATATAAATAAAAATGAGTTGGGGTTTCCTTTGTCACGATTTAACTCGCGAGTGGAAGGACCCATCGGCGTGAAATTTTGTATGCAGAGATTTTTGGGGCCGGAAAATAATCTTATGATGGTTTAAGACCCCTCCCTTCACTAGAAAGGGGGACTCCCATACAAATGAAACACAAATTTCTACACATCTCGAGAACTAATCAAGCAAAAGAAACCAAATTTAGCATGTGTGAGTTTTTGAAGGCAAAACAGGTTTTTATGGTAGCTTGAGAACCCTCCCCTTCATAAAAGGGGGGGCTCTCATACAAATAAAACACAATATTCTGCATAACACGGAAACTAATCAAGCAAACGGAACTAAATTTAGCATGTGGTGGTTTTTGAAGACAAAAAATTGTTCTATGTTGATTTGAGACCCCTCCCCTTTCTAAAAGGGGGGGAACCTATTCAAATGAAACGTAAATCCTTGCATAACTCGAGAACTTATAAGAGAAATGGAACCAAATTTTGAATGTGGAAGTTTTTGAAGAAAGGAAATGTTTCTATGGTGATTTGAGACTCTTCCGTCATATTAGGAGGAATGGAGGAGGGGGTGCTCTCAAGCAAATGGAACCCAAATTTCTGGATAACTCGAGAAATAATCAAGCAAATGGATCCAAATTTGGAATGGATGAGTTTTTTAAGGCATGAAATGTTTTTATGGTGGTTCAAATCCCCTCCTCCCTCTAAAAAGGGGGGCTCTCATACAAATGAAACAAATTTCAACCAAACATGAGAACTATACCTACTGCTTTGCAAATTTGTATTCAGTGGTTTTTGGGTCCGGGAAAGCATCTTATGATAGTTCGAGAGCCCCCCCGCTTCTAGAAAGGGTGAGATCCCATGCAAATGAAAAACAAATTCCTGCATAACTCGAGAACTAATCGAGCAAATTGAACCAAAATTGGTCTGGGTGAGTTTTTGAAGGCAAGAAATGTTTTTGTGGTAATTTAAGACCTCTCCTCACTCTGAAAAGGGGTGCTGCCATACATAAGAAACGAAAATTTAAACCAAATATGAGAACGATCGCTACCGCTATGCAAATTTGTATGCAGGGGTTTTTGGGTTCGGGAGAGGATCTTATTATAGTTCGACACCCCTCCTGCCTTTAGAAAGGGCAACTCCCATGCAAATGAAAAACTATTTTCTGCATAATTCAAGAACTAATCAAACAAATGGAACCAAACATGGCATGTGGAGGTTTTGTAGGCAAGAAATGTTTCTACGGTGGTTTGATACCCCAAGCAAAAGAAACCAAATTTAGCATGTGTGAGGTTTTAAAGGCAAGAAAGGTTTCTATGGTGGTTTCAGATTCCTCTTCGCCCTGAAAGGGGGGGCTCCTATACAAATGAAAAACAATATTCTGTATAACTCGAGAACTAATCAAGCAAATTGAACCAAATCTGGCATGTGAAGGTTTTTGTAGATGAATACTGTTTCAATGCTAATTTGAGATCCCTCCCTTTTCTGAAGGGAGGGGGGGCTCCCATACAAATGAAACACAAATTTATGCATAACTCGAGAACTAATCAAGAAAATGGAACCAAATTTGGCATATGGAGGTTTTTGAAGGAGAAAAATGTTTTTATGGTCATTGAGACTCTTCCGCCTTCTGTAGGGAGGGGGGCTCTCAAACAAATGAAACGCAATTTTCTGCATAACTCGAGAACTAATAAAGCAAATGGAATCAAATTTGGCATGTGGATTTTTTTGAAGGTCAGACATATTTCTATGGTGGTTTGAGACCCCTTTGCTCTCTGAAAGGGGGGGGGGCTCTCATACAAATGAAACGCAATTTTCTGAATAACTCGAGAACTATTCAAGTAAATGAAACCACATTTGGCATGTGGGGGTTATTGGAAACAGGATTTTTATTTATATTAAAATGGATTTTTGTCTGACTGTCTGCCTCACCAATCGGAGTGAAAATATGTATGCAGGTATTTTTGGGGCTGGGGAAGGTTCTTATGATTGTTTGATACCGCCTTCCCCTTCCGGCTCGCATACAAATGATACACAAATTTCTGCATAGCTTGAGAACTAATCAAGCAAATGGAATCAAAAATGGTATGCGGGGTTTTTTGAATGCAAGAAATGTTTCTATGGTGAATTCAAACACAAATTTCAACAATCCTGAGAATTATCCAGGTAACTAAGCCACAAACTGTGTATTGTCTGGGTAAGAAGAATGTTATGATAGAAGTTTGAACTCCTTATTACTCAAAAAAAAACTCATTAATAAAAGCGTCAGTTCTATGTAATGTTCATTCATTTAGCTGCAGGCGTAGCAACGCTCGCACCTGGATCAGCTAGTCTACAATAAATTCGTCCCGTCTTACCTATTTCTTACTTTATACTTACTATACAGGTTTTATTTAAGATAAAGCTTAACAAGCAGATTTAAAACAGTGCCAATATCAAACAATACTATAACCCAACCTTTCTCGGATAAATGAACTGATTGATTGAGGTATCAATTATGATGTAATTGATATGATAACATCTCTTGGAAGTTCAATTCATGCAGAAACAAATGCGTAGATGCTTCTTATTCTGCTCAGCCCTACAAAGCCCAGCCATAGACAGGTATTTCCAACATGCAATATGCACATTCCAGGACAGGGGCTGTCAGTATTTATAGCCGACTTGGCACATATTCATTGTGCAATTAGTAGCTTTTTTAACGGATGAGTTGCACGAAACCTAGCATCAACAAGTTGGTCGGTGGATGGGCAATCGATCCACTGTACTGCATCCCATTAGCAAGTTACATGAACGGAGCCCTTGAGTGATGTATGGGAGGGGGCAAGGTTTAATATTATTGTGTTTGTTTTTTAATATTTATATGCGTTTCCCACTAATTTTTCGCCTCAAACCACAATTATTTTAAAACGCAAACTGCCCACGTTTTCAATAATAATTAAACCTTTCATTGAGATGGTAGGAGGTTCTAGAGCATATGAATCGATATGTTTCAATACCGATGAAGCAGATTGTTGTAGTTTGCTGCCATACTGTTGAGGAATAATAAATCTGTTTTAAGCAAACAAAATTCAGCCCAAAATCCTCCTGAATGAATATTTTTTCGATCGTTAGGGCTTCGATTAGATGAAGACTTTCCTTATAATTCTTGGTTATGACCTTCCCAGCTTAACTTGATGGCTGTTGCATTGCAATTCAGACCATATCCAGTTATCAAGAAGGCTACGTTTCAATTTCAATGCTAGATTTTACAGTGCCACGACATTCAACATTCATCGCGAAATGTACCCCACTAGCACTTCAGCGAAATTTTAATTAAAATTTCCCTATTTTTCTGTCAGTTTCAAACAAATTACAGTGTCGGCTCGAGCCACTTCGTGCAAAACAGCTTTCGCCTATCATTTTTCTTTTGCGTTGATCTCATGCCAACGCAAACTCGGTGGGAAAAATGCACCAGTCATGCCCGGTGCCTTCCATTTGCTGCATTTATGAATGTGCTTCATTATCAACGGCACCACCAGTCAGTCTAAGGAGGCCCGCGCGCCACGTGGGCGGCATAAAGCACAACCCATTTGCCATCAGCTTTTTGCTACGGTTTTCTTCCGTCTACTCTTCGTGCCGTGGTGGAATATAATGCGGGTGGTGCTGCACTAGCAGAGAATTCCTTCACATAGTCCTTCTAATCAGCGCACTTCCTGATGTTGCTGCTGTTTCAGATGTTCCTAAAGGTCATGAGTCTGCTGCTGTTAACGGAGAACCATTTCTTACGTATTCGCAAGAATTACCGCTCATCCTTGAAGCATCAACACTTGCTGTATAACGAAGATTAATGTGACAGGGCAGAAGATAGGAGCAATTCATCTGAATAAGGTTTGGTTTTTCCCTTCTGCATGTTGCACGAATGTGGTGGATGAGGCTTCAAATCGTCCCTCAGCAGAATGCACGGAAACGCAAGAACATGAAATGTCAACTAATGTTTTATGGTTCGGATTGTGGTACTGTGCAGGTGAGCCCTGCTGTTGATAATGATTGGAAGAAACTAGATTTTTATACTCTCAAAGATACATATGTTCCTGCAAAAGAGAATTAAAATCTGGTCGACATTGAAGTATGGTCGTGCCAAATGAGAGTTTCTATGGTATGTAGAGCGAAACGAGAAATTTGTGCTTTCGAAGAATCTGAGGAATTTTCAAGCCAAAGGAAAAAAAAGCTTTAGGAAACCACTCTTTTTTCAAAAATAATTCATTTCGATAGTGATGTGCATCTAACTGGCAATTATTGCACATAGGCCTAATTATCTCACGGATGAAATCATGGCTTACGTGCAGGTCCTTGAACGACGCCCTCGGTGAAACAATAGGAGTGATGAAATGAATCATTTTTTGAATTTCTCTCATTTATTTCGTTCAAATTAAAGTAAATAGGCTGTAGTTTTTTTTGAGATCTTATTGTTTATATTATTTTCAAGTTTTACTTATGGAATAGCAATTCAAAAAAAAGTTCGACTCAAAGAACTAAAAAATCAATTTGTATTGAAAAAAAAAAACAGTGACAAAAAAAGGGCCCACTTCAAAATCGATATGTTTTCGATAAGTTTCTATCTAAGGCGACCCCTCGATTGTTTATGTTTTGATATTTAGACGTGTTTTGAAGCAAACGGCTTTTTTTGACGGTATGAAAATCCTGCAAC
>JASCZW010008653.1:0-48508 GCA_034211315.2 Aedes japonicus | reverse complement strand
ACCGTCGGCGTAACAAGGGGTGTTGTCGTCACAATTATTATAATTATATTTGATGATTATTATTTTGATGGGGTATGTGTCCCTTGACTCAGCCTATTTTGCAATGATCGATTACATTTTTCATTATAACTCATCAGGTTTTCAAGCTGTAAGCGAGATTCAACTAGTTATACACTTGCTAAGATAAGTGTGATAAGATATTTGGCAGTATGTATCACAAAAAGTTACACAATTCTTTTTATAAAGTCAGAAACATTCGAGGGATATGGATTTAATGTCGGTCTTTAGGTACCAAATTGGGTCTATTCGTGGATGCAACTTCGTCCCATTCGATGGATTTATTACTAAATGCAGTCTTTGTAAGGTTTTCCCCTAATTTTATGAATTCAGGCATTGCCAGCTGTATTCGCTTTACTGAACACAAAATTCCACAAATCAAACTAAAATAAAACTACTTCGAGACACAGTGATGTTCATATATGTTTTCAGCCATTCAATAATGAAAACATTATAATCCACTATACAATGACTTTATTCCTTCGGTTCGTGTTAAGACGAGCCACTTGTATATAAACAACCACAAACTCATGCATTTCCACTCAAATTTTACCAATAACAACCTTTTTACTACGTTCTTGATACAAAAGGCCATATTTGGGAACATACAAAAAAAATGTGTACCCAACATTGGGTCTACGATTTTCGAGTAAAATCATTGTAATTTCAGCTATTTGAACAGTTAGTTTGTTAAGTGTAACTATTTTCTGTACATCCAGACTGCATTACTCGCTTTATCGATTCAATTAAGTAAAATTTAGATCACTTGAAGATCGTGTACACCTGTGTACATCGTGTACATCTGTTCAGCTTAACCAGTGAAATTATGGTGCCCCAAAAGTTCAAGAAATCGAAAATTACGTGAAAATGAACAACTATAAGTTGATTAATGTTGTCTCAATTGCTTTGGATTACATCGTTCATCCTAATAGCAGCATAATTTTGTTGATTATCGCTGGATTGATGACGCTTTTGATACATAGGCTGAATGAAGGAGCTAGGCTAACATTAAATCCCGTTACCCTATTTTGATATTATAAATCACGAAAAAAAAGGTCATTTTGAAAATGGTAATGATGATGATAAGGACGAATGGTAATGGTAATGATTAAACAATATCATATAAGATAATATAAGTATTTATGTAGTGAAGGAGTTTTATAATATGAACTGAAAATTACAGGTGTGCCGATTGCTGTTTTGTTACAACTGTAGAGAAATTTGTGCATTCATTATGAACGAGAAAATTCAGAACATGTATGACAGCCATGAAGAAAGAAATGACTTTTATATTTTAAATTATTTACAATACCAGATGACCTGGAAGACCTGCAATACATCATGCAAAAGACAGTACGCTCCAAATTTCGATAACCTGAAATCAATTAATATGCAATAATTTACTTTTATTTCATAACAACAAAAGAAGATAAAAAATGTATTTTGTCTCTTTTTCACGTAATGTCCTTGCATGTTATTAGGATGGATCTAAGGCAAGGATGATCCCAAAGCGCGCTGCGACTACAAATCTAATGTGAATAGTAAAATTCTCAATGTAACATCCAGGCACACGATCCTCTGTAGCAGGTGGAAAAACTACTTGATATTTTCACAATTGAACTGACTCTTAGCCTTGAGTCTTGACCAAGAATGCCTACTGAGCCCTTGCGACACGTCAAGCCAGTCAGCTTAGCGCAAGGGAACATAAGTTCAATTAGTCAAATACAGAAATTTCTGTAGGTTTAATGTTTATCGTCTTGGTGACAGTTAAAGGGCGATACGGTCAAAATTTGGTCAATATCAACTTGACGTATTTCTTTCAATTTTGCATTTAAAAAACCTGAATACCCCTCATTTTGAAGGTGTGTGTGTGTAGAATGTTGCTCCTATTTTGATTTTGGAATTCACTCTTCAGTTGTCAAAATGCCGTCCAAGCAAGAAGAGCAGCGTATCAAAATTATGCTCGCGCATCGCGAAAATCCGAGCTACTCGCACGCAAAGTTGGCAAAATCGCTAAAAGTTGCCAAATCAACCGTTACAAATGTAATTAAAGTGTTTGAGGAACGTTTGTCGACAGCCAGGAAGTCTGGATCGGGGGGAAATCGAAAACCGGAAGCCGCTGAGACGACAAAGAGAGTTGCCGGTAGTTTCAAGCGAAACCCTAACCTATCTCTCCGAGATGCCGCAAATAAGCTGGGTGTATCGTCTACAACCGTGCATCGAGCCAAAAAACGAGCCGGACTATCGACTTACAAGAAGGTAGTGACTCCAAATCGCGATGATAAACAAAATACGACGGCCAAAGCGCGATCCCGGAGGCTGTACACGACGATGCTGACGAAGTTTGACTGCGTGGTAATGGACGACGAAACCTACGTCAAAGCCGACTACAAGCAGCTTCCGGGACAGGAGTTTTATACGGCAAAAGGAAGGGGAAAGGTAGCAGATATTTTCAAGCACACGAAGCTGTCAAAGTTCGCAAAGAAATATCTGGTTTGGCAAGCCATCTGTACCTGTGGCTTGAAAAGCAGCATTTTCATAGCTTCCGGGACTTTCAACCAAGAAATTTACGTGAAAGAGTGTTTGAATAAACGTCTGCTGCCTTTCCTGAAGAAACACGGTTGTTCCGTACTGTTTTGGCCGGATTTGGCATCTTGCCATTACGGTAAAAAGTGGTACGCCGCCAGAACGTGCAGGTGGTTCCCAAGGACAAGAACCCTCCCAACACGCCAGAGCTCCGCCCAATTGAGAAATACTGGGCTATTGTCAAGCGGAACCTAAAGAAGACAAAAAAAATCTGCTAAAGACGAGCAGCAGTTCAAGGCAAACTGGCTTTCTGCGGCGAAGAAGGTGGACAAGGTGGCTGTACAAAATCTGATGGCAGGGGTCAAGCGTAAGGCCCGGCAATTCGGATTTGGAAAAGCGGAAGCCTAACTGAATATTTTTCCTGAATTTTATACTTATTGAACTTGAAAAAGAAATTTAATTTGATTTTTTAAATAAACGATTTCACCGATTTACACGCGTTTTCCCTTGACCAAATTTTGACCGTATCACCCTTTAAAGTAGTTTCTATAGATACATTTTAATGAAAACAACTCCACTGTGGATCAATATGTCTGGTACATCACGTTTCGCGAACTGACATGTCTCCAGGCAACCAATCGTCAGAGAACGATTTTTGCTGCAATGGGCTCCATCTCACATCGCTGGATATATTTCTGGTGCATCTATTAGTGGTCCAATCGCATATTCGGGACGTTGTTTCTCGTTCGATTTATTTTTTAAATTAAATAAGGCAGTTCTAACACTTAATGCAGAATAATGCAATACTATTTTTCATATGCATGAAATGCTTTTTTCTGAAGACCCGAATTTATTTAGCTCAAAATTCATATTCAAATAACTAGGTGCGTAAACAACGCCATCAGACGACTAGCGAGACCGCAATATGAACCTCCCGGGATGATACCGGTTACATGGGATGAGGAAGCGCATCCTTGGGGTTGCAGTTTTTGATCTTCAATGACATTTGTTCACACCATCATGGATCGCCGTAATCGTCGTACCACGGTCGTTGCCGGTCTGCCAAGCCAGGTTGGTTGCATTCAGCTTCTGATGCTACCAGGCCAACCAACGATGCACGAGCAGCCGTCCGTTCTCATATGCTGTCGTGCATTGATTTGTGTACTGTTTCACCACCGGTTGTCGTCCGTACGATGGTTCGCGCGTGGCCTTTAATGTCTAACTGTAAGCAGATTATGTTCCCATATCTTGAAGCGGCAGAGTGCACATTTACACCACACCGGTCCGGTCCGATCCTCATCGTCGGTATGGACGGGTCTGGTACGCTAGACTGCCACAGGAATTGATTTATTTTACTCCATTTGCTGTGGCGTGTGATTTAGTTTGAAAATTGATTTCCAACCTGCTGGCAGATAATACCTTGATCAATGAACTTTTTCTATTTAGTCAAGAAACGTTGTGGGTATGTGGTGGATAAATTATTGTATGACAGCTTTTAAAATATGAACTATGTTTTGCAACATGTGATGGCATACCCCACATTAGTTCTGATTTTAATTGGCAGAGTAGTAAGAGTGGAGTGAATTCCCATACTAAGAAGAAACAAAAACAAAGGACTTAGCACTGATTATCAGCTACATTATGTTCAAATGTCTGCAAGTTCATTGCAAGTATCCGTACATCATCCAACGCTCCTCGACTGACACTAATACATCATCCATTTCCGACAAGAAACAACAGCAACATACCGAAATCATCCCGGCCACGGTTAACCAAATTCGGTGTGAATGAGTTCCAGTGCATTGTCGGTTGGTTGGCCAGCTTGCTTGCGCTAGGAAAACAATAAACTAAATCCCAACTCCAAATCCTAGTCCGGATGCCAGTGGATTCAACCCATCCAGACAAACCAACCCCGCTTGGGATCTCCTTTCTCAGCCGAAACCAAACAATTTCATTTCCATGGCCTCAAACCGGACCAGTCCCCCGAGCAGAAATGCCACCGACAGACTGAATCATGTCAGGGTCAGTTCTATTCCATTCATGTCTGCGTCCGTCGTCCGTCCACCAACAAGAGCAAAGCTGTGAATGCACAGACCGGACTTGACTGCCAAGAGCAGTGGCCACACGTCTAGGGCCAAGAACAAAAAGATACTTTCTGCATTTATATTTACATTTCCTGCGTAGTTTTTGGACGCTAATGCATGCAGTTTCGGGATGGCAGTGGGGCTCTTGGCAGTTTGGCCGGCAGACGCATCAGGTTCCAGTATAATAACACTGTTTGCAGTCCTAATGCTTGTTGGTTTGGTAGTCCGAAGAGTGGTGGACAGTTAAGGAATTGCTTGGAAAGTCGTACCGTTGCTGGATGGCACTTTGGGGGATTTAAACCCGGTGAAGAGAATTTTGGTCGGTTTTTGATCCAACAGCAATAATCAAAATAGTTGAAATCTGAAATTAGGTGACTCTAAGGTGAAGGTCACTAGAATTCTAAAATGGCCACCATTGTTGATTTGCATCAGCTCCGTTAAGTTTTGAGTCCAGATACATATATCCCTCACCATGATCCCCAATCGCAGCAAAGGACAAAGTACCACAGCTGACCGGTAGACACTGCCAGAACAAGCATGTCGCCCGAGACAGAAAGCGTAATGTACACGCGCGGCGTCAACTCCACAGTTAGAAAGGGAAATACACCAAACGGAATTTGCAGAAAGGAAATCCAACAATGAGGAAAACATTTTTCGAATAGCATTCAAACAAACGAGCAGGGAGAAAGAGAGCGAGAAACACATTTAACCCATTGTGTTTGTTGTTGCCATTTGCCATCGCATCATCGCCACCAAGATGTGCCCAAAGAGAAGCGAAGAAGAATCAAGTGCAGCAGGACGGTGCCTAGTGAAGGAAGGTGAAACAACCGAGCAACAGTTCCGACTTGTGAATCCTACAAAGACTTTCGGCTACATTTGCTGACTAGTCGATGGCTTCAAATGATAATGTTGACGATGACGGTAATAAAAGTAAAACAGAAATATTTACTCCGAAACCCTAATAACAGATTTTGAAGATAATTAATTTCAATTTTTGTACCTACCAACCGAGTTTCAACGGCGACCGTGAGTGAGTTTGACCACGGAACCGAAACAGAAAACGAAGTAACAGAAAAGGAAGTGCATTCCCGCGTGCCAAAAATTGCCGTATCGGTTAGGGTTGGCTATTATTGTTGCAAATGTAAAGCTATGTTCCAACCGTTGGAGAATGGACGTTAATTTGAAATTTTCAACCAGACCAGTAGTGAGATCCGCACAACAAAGACCTGTGATGAGTTTCGGTGCGCATAACTCGTCGTAACACGGTCATTAGTGATGATTAGCGTCCAATGATCGGGTTTGAAACGAAGCCTGGCCCTGTCTTGTCGTCGTCGTCGTCGTCGTCGTCGTCGTCGTCGGTGAGTAAGCAGGTTAGGCTACACCTTCCGAAACGGACACTGAATTATGTCAGGCATATTTTTGGGTTTTGTTTTTGGCTCCTCACCTGAAAAGATTTACTGCTAATGGACCACTAATTTACATAATCTGTTTTTAAACACAATGCAACTTGGGTGAAATTGGCTTGCATGCTTAAAGGTGCGTACCGATGCAATCTTTGGTTAAGTTTTGTAGTAAATATGCTGTTCTGATGTGGTTCTGGCGTCACTTGGAATCGCGTGTACATATAATGACTGAGAAGCTCTTGGGAAATTTGCATGCATTCCATTGTTAACCCTTATATTAAGTATAGATTTTGTGTTATTCATGAACAGTGAATGAAGTAACTAGTCAAGAGTTTAGAAACTTTGATTTTTTTAATATTTTGCGTCTTTAACATAGGGAAAGTAAAACTACGATCTGAAGGCTTCTTTCTGGTCAAGAAACAATAAAAAAAATAAGAGTGTATCAAAAACATTGATCTTTGAATAAAAGAGTGAATAAAATAAACATATTTTGAATTCAGTTTTTGATTCATTGGAGAAAAATTACTGTTTGTTGCATTGCACTGTTTATTTTAATATAAATAAAAATTATTTGTGTAAAGGAACGATTTCACTGCCAAATCTAGTAAATGACAAACGTTAACTTCAACGCTTAGGTTTACGGCTATGATGCTGGCACTAGATGAAGCACCATGCTGCAAAAGATGAGCGTTGTAGGTTAAAGTTAACCCCCTGCTTGTAAAAGGGTCCCGGGGAGCTGAAGCCGTTCCCTACCCTAATTAAGATTTGTCCGAAACAATGCAAACGAGTTCAGTATAACAGTATGAATGTTTTGGCATGAGGAACGGTTCTTACGATTCAAGAGATCAAGAATGGCGTTTGTGTTTTTGATCATAGTTTTAGAACAGCAGTAACTCGGAAATCGTTTGTTTAACTGAAAAATTGTCTGAGAAAAAATAAAAGGGAAGCAGAATGTCCATGTTGAAAATATATATCTACACTTAAAATTTCATAGTTTTTTTTTAGCATAATCATAAATAAAATAACAGTTTTTAGTTATTAGTCAAACTACAATCATGTTCATCTATTGTTCATTAAAACCCGCAGAATTCATCCCGTGAACACACCTCACACCATATTTACAAATTCAAATCTCCAGACATGACACAAAAAATACCCAAAAGGATGGACTATGGAGAAAGATAAACCACTCGAGACTGAAAATCTCGATAATAATGAAATTGAAGCCCTTTTGGGAAGCAACACACAAATTCTGTTCACTTATTTGTTATTACCTTGCCAATTTAGAAACAATTATTATTAGATCCGAATTTGTATGGTGATCTTGGAGTCGTGGTTGACATGCATACCTCTTACACCAAAGTCACGGGTTCAAAACTCATCCCGGAAAAGTTACGAAAACACCGAAAAGCAAGTGTTTGATTTAATAGCGAAAGTTTAAAACCTCAATAATAAAGGTATAAACAAAATTTTGAGTGACATAAAAGATATTTTCAAACACATGTCTTGTAGATAAATTGGGTAACAAAAAAGCGTAGGTTCTTCCACAAAATGCTCTTAGCTTTTTTATGACAGAAGATGTTTTTTCCTTTTTTTTCTCATTTTTCGCCTTCTAACGATTATTATACACAGAAATTTGAGTATGAAGGTAAAGAATTGGAAAATAGAATTTATTTATTTTCATTATGGCTGATATTGATGTCAACATAGTTAAAAAAACATTTGATTCTATATTTATCAGATTTTTTTTCGCTACACGGCGCATTTGCACAAGTGAATTTTTAAAACAAAATGTCCTTTTTTATCCTGCTCATATGGAAGGGTCCACGACTGTCTGGTCACAAAGCGAACCTACCTTGCATTTGAGACAGATCCAGCATATCCAAAAATGTTCAAGCACACTAGCACAGCGTGGTAGACAAATTTGAATCTGTTAGTCATCAATGAAAAGGTTTTGACCTAATAAAAAATTATATAGAAGATATAAACCTTTTTAGTGGTCAAAATTTCAAGTGCCAGCTTGATCAGGAAGCTCAATTGCACACCAGTGTCACGTAGCGGAAAGATTGAGACCAGCTGTTCATTAATGAACAGGTCTTGTTCCACTGAAAACTCATCCGAATACAACATCTTTCCAGATTGCCCAGTGAACAAGCGAACGGTACAGTTCGTTCGGTCCGCTTTCCGTTGTTTTGGAAGCTTTTCACGAGTTGATTCAATTCTTCAGTTTAATATTTTTTCGCGATCGCGACTGAAATCGAGTCCTGGTTTTATTAAAAAGAAAGGGTTGTGTGATAAACAGTGCAACAACGTCATTAATTGCAATTAGCAATATACGGCACGCACACCAGCAGTCCATCGTGTGTAGCGTGCATTAGTTCATCTGATAACCACCACCGTCCAGTATCACCAGTGTCATTATCATCATCGGTCAGCCCCACGCCTAGCCGGTACACGCGGCCATTCATCGTTGCCCGGCTGCAGTAGATCCGTGATACATATAAGATAAGTTTTTGTTCCCTTCTCTTCTGAATACAAGAAGCGTTATTTTTAAAGTGTGTGTGAGTGTACGGGAGTGATTGAGAGTGTGTGAGAGTGTGCTTAGCTTTAGTTTTTTTCTCTGTGTTTAGTTATATATAGATTCAGTGGTTGAGCGTCATAAGCTCCCACGAACGAGCCATGGATGATTTATCGCAAGATGAATCATCTATGGCGCAACATGATGGGGTAGCTCATACAGTTACCGATCACGTGCTTATCCAGACAGTTGAACTGGTCCATGGGTTGTCTATTTTCAGCCCAAATCGAAACCTCTGAATGTCTATCAAATTTCGAACGATCTGACCTAACGATTCTCGGCTGTGACCGAGATAATTAAAGTAAGATCGAATAAACTTCGGGTGGTTGTGTCCAACCTCAAGCAAGCTAATGAGATTGCTGTCTCCCAGCTCTTTACTCTAGAATATAGAGTGTATATCCCAGCTCGGGGTATTGAAATTGAAGGTGTGGTTACCGAAACGAGTCTGACCCCTGAGATCCTGCTGAAGCGGGGAGTTGGTCGATTTAAGAACCCCCTGCTTCCCCCAGTTCAGATACTGGATGTGCGGCAACTAGGTGACCTTCTCTGGCTCAGCCCTCCCTCAATACGTCGAGTTGGGAAAACTTCGGCTACCTGTGCGATTGTTTGTACCTCGGGTCATGATCTGCAAGAAATGCCAGCAGATGGGACATACGACCTCCCATTGCGGCAATAAGGCGCGCTGCTCCAACTGTGGGGAGAGACATGAGGATGGCGCGTGCCCAGACAGCACACCAAAATGCGCTTTTTGAAAAGTAACTCCTCCTCATGCTCTCTCATCGTGTCCGGCGTACAAACAACGTGGGGAAAAATTAGAACGCTCGCTAAAACAGCGTTCCAGGCAATCTTTCGCCGGAATAGTGAAAAAAGCCTCACCATCATCCGATGCCAATACAAATCCCTTTGCTCCTCTGTCAGATGACGAGTCTGACTTTGATTCGGCTGAAAAGGGAACATCGTTGATTTTTCCGAAAGGTGCTTCACGGAAGCGAAGACGCGTCCGCCCACGGAAAATTTCTGAAGAGAAGCCCGAGACCAGCTTGCCCAATTCAAGGAAAGGTGGAAAAAAGGAAAATCCTAGTCCCTCTGGTTTTCGTAGTACTAACTACACCCAGGACTTTCTATCTTTCCCGGGGACGTTTGGCTGGTACATCCTCAGTTGGCAGTAGATTAGACCTCACACTTTGTTCGAATTCATTATCGTTGGATTGCACATGGAATGTGATTCAAGATCCCCACGGTAGTGATCACTTGCCCATAAAAATTTCGGTTGCCACCAGGTTCAATGCGTCGAAATCTGTCAACGTCACGTATGATCTTACCCGTCACATCGATTGGACAAAGTTTAGGACAGCAGTAGATGAAGCCGTAACGACGGTAGAAAGACTTTCACTGCTGGAAGAGTATAACTTCCTCTCCAACCTGATCTTAGACAGCGCACTTCAAGCTCAAACTCGACCAGTTCCAGGGACGTCATTTCGCAGGAAACCTCCTTAGCCATGGTGGGATCAGCAATGCACCGAGGTTTACCGTAAAAAGTCCGACGTGTTTAACACGGCTCGCGAACGTGAACTTAAGAGCCTCATCAAGGCCAAGAAACGCGGTTACTGGCAAACATTCGTGAACGGGCTATCGCGCGAAACGTCGATGAGTACTCTTTGGAACATGGCGCGAAGGTTGCGTAACCGAACTACGAAAAACGAGAGCGAGGAGTACTCGGACCAATGGACCCTCAAGTTTGCGCGAAAAGTTTGCCAGATTCTGTGCCGGCACGGATGATTCCTCGCGAAATCACGAATTTGATAGATGAGATTAGCCAACCCTTTTCAATGGTAGAGTTCTCTCTCGCACTCCTTTCGTGTGGCAATACGGCTCCAGGGGCTGATAGGATCAAGTTCAACTTGCTTAAGAACCTCCCAGACGTCGCGAAGAGGCGCATGTTGAACTTTTGTTTAATCAGTTTCTGGAACTCAACATTGTACCGGATTATTGGAGACGGGTGAGAGTTATTGCCATTCAAAAACCTGGTAAGCCCCCGTCCGACCACAACTCCTATCGACCCATCGCGATGTTATCTTGTATTCGAAAGTTGTTGGAGAAAATGATCCTTTTCCGTCTGGACAAATGGGTTGAGACGAACAACCTGTTTTCAGATACTCAATATGGTTTCCGTAGCGGTAAGGGAACGAACGACTGTCTCGCGCTGCTTTCCACAGATATTCAGTTAGCTTTTGTTAAAAAAGAGCAAATGGCATCTGTATTTTTGGACTTAAAGGGGGCTTTTGATTCAGTATCTGTTGAAGTTCTTTCAGATAAACTCCACGCTTGTGGCTATTCTTCATTAATGAATAATTTTTTGTACAATTTGCTGTCAGAGAAACATATGAGCTTTTCTCATGGAACCTCTACAGCTTCACGATTAAGCTACATGGGTCTCCCCCAGGGATCATGTTTAAGCCCCCTTTTGTATAAATTTTATGTCAAAGACATTGACGGTTGTCTAGGTGACAACTGTACGTTGAGACAACTTGCAGATGACGGCGTAGTGTCTGTCACGGGACCCAATGGGATCGATCTGCAAGGACCCTTACAGGATACCTTGGACAATTTGTCTACTTGGGCTCTAGAGCGAGGTATCAAATTCTTAACGGAGAAAACTGAGGTGGTAGTTTTTTCTAGAAAGCATTACCCAGCACAACCGAAGCTTCAAATTTGGGGTAAGCCGATAACTCATTCTTTGTCATTTAAATATCTTGGGGTCTGGTTCGATTCTAAGTGCACCTGGAGATCCCATATTGAGTATGTGAAGCGAAAGTGGCAGCCAAAGATCAACTTTCTCTGCACAATTACCGGAACCTGGTGGGGAGCTCATCCACAAGATCTTCTAACGTTGTACCGGACAACGATTTTGTCGGTTATGGAATACGGTAGTTTTTGTTTTCAGTCAGCGGCTCGGTCGCACTTCTTTAAACTGGAACGTATTCAGTATCGGTGTCTTCGTACCGCGTTAGGTTGCATGCACTCGACTCACACCATGATTCTTGAAGTGCTGGCTGGCAGGTTGCCACTCTCGGATCGGTTTTCAGAATTATCTCTCCGGCTCCTCACCAGGTTTGAAGTTATGAACCCCCAAGAAATCGCAAATCGCGAAGCTCCTTGAGTTGAATCCTAAAACCCGCTTCATGACCTTGTTCCATTTGTACATAACACAGCATGTCAGCCCTTCGCCGAACGTTTCCAATCGTGTTTGCTTCTCCGATTTCGACAATTCGGTTCATTTTGATTTATCCATGAAGCACCAACAAGCATCCAACAGTCACTCGTCAGCTGGCAGTATAAATGGAGTAAAGGAGATTTAGGGCGATGGCAACATTCTATCATCCCAAAGGTGTCGAAGAAATCTTGGTTTAGCGGGATGGATGTGAGTCGAGACTTCATTCGTGTCATGTCTCGCCTCATGTCCAATCATTATTCTTTGAACGCTCATTTATACCGGGTTGGGCTGAGCGACAGCAATCTCTGTGAGTATGGACAAGGCTATCAGGACGCAGATCACGTTATTTGGTCTTGTGCTGAACATTGTGGAGTCAGATCTGAGCTTTATAATCCTCTCCGGGCTCTAGGTAGACAACCCAACTCGCCAATTCGAGATATTTTGGCTGCTCGTGATTTGGAGTACATGAAACTCATTTATGTGTTTTTGACTAACATTAGCCTTAGATTGTAGTTAGTTTAACCTGTATGTTTACTTAAAGTTTTTTTGTATGTGTATGTGTGTGTGTTTTTTTTTCTTCTGTTCAAGTCAAAAGAAAACCATAAATTGTATAGTTATAAGTGTTTAGATAATTTAGAATTAAATTTAATGTGTTATGTAAACCATACTTTGCATTCCCACCCTCTTTCCCATCCGTAATTTGTGATTCCTATTAACCTCGAGACGGCCGCGAGTAATCGGCTCTATCCTCCTTACTTTAGTTTTAAGATAAATGATGTATAAAACTATGAAAATTTGGCTCTGTAAAGTTAATTCGATTGAGCCTGTACAAAAAAATGATTATTAAAAAAAAAACAACATCTTTCCAAATAGGGTCAGGATCCCCAGGTGTAGCACCTTCAGGAAAGACATTTGGCACACTAGCGCCACGTAGCGAGAAAATTTTGAACTGCCAGTCACCATTCAAAAGACACTGACCCACTGAATAACATTGTCGAAGACAAAAACATTCTATCTGGTCAAGATACCAAGATATTGCTTATATCTGAAAATAACTAGCAAAATAGCGCCGCGTAGTGAGAGAATCCCTAACTGCTCCCTACCACCAAGTCTCGTATAATGCACATGCTCATTCTGAAAGTATTTGTTCATGCATGTTTTCAATTTCTTTAAGAGAATATTTTGAAATTGCAGTTTTGCCTATTACTCTGAATAGCTCAGCACCCAAAATGACACATAATAATTATTGTTAATACCAGTTGAAATATTTCAACAAGTTACTTAATAAAATTATAAGAGGATATGGTACGGTTTTATAAACTGTGAGAAAAAATTGCTTTGTAGTACATATAAAGAAGTCGTAAGGATTAACTTAATAGATGTAAGGTATAATATCAAATAGTATATAGAGCAAAATTATGTCTCTATAAGTGTTGTTGTTGTTGTTGTTGTTGTTAGTTAGTTAGTTAGTTACACTTTGAATTCATGTGATTATGTCGTGTTAGTTAAAAGTTCAAAGTCAACAGAATGTATAATATAAGGTGAGTATTGCTGTTTTGAATAAATATGTTTCAATTTAACTTTGCTTCTTGCAATGATAGTGGCTCCTTCTTACTGTTAAAACTTCGTTTGCATTTTTTTAATTATCTTTTTCCATCTTTTTTCGTATATACTTGAAACCTTGTAAATACCTTCCTTCTTGGAGATTTCATCATATTCTCTAGTATTTTCACTATCATCCTTTCCTAAAATTTTTTTTTTTGGTTCCTTTCTTCTATTTTGCTTCAAAGCTTTGCTATATTCCGTTTTTTTATATTACTCTCTGGAATTAAATGGAGATTACTAGTTTGGCAGAGAAAAGCAACAATTCAATTTTTATTGTGGTTTTAAAGCACACTTAAAGGCTAAATCATGGTCTTCAGAACCCTCATAAAACCAAAATTGTTACTTGGGTAATGTCCTCTGCATGCTGCAGTTAAAAACTCCTACTCCAACTACATGTTCACGCTTAGATCCGTCTGTGAAACAAGTCGTATCAAAGCTCCAGTTTACACATGTCGTTTCACGTCCCACACAATTGTATACGGCTTGAATTCAAGCCATATTCGATTGAAATAACCGCATCTGAACACCGCATTTTTTAGACTGGATGGAAAAACCGCAATTTTTTTTTTTAGACTGGATGGAAAAACTGCAACCAGACACCTGAAGAACTCAGGGTGTGAGGATGAGGGTGCCAACTCCTCGACCCACTAAAAACCCACCCATGCCATAAGCCCTGGACCCTCCGCGAAACCACCTTTCGGTATTACTTCGGGGAGGGGGCTACTGTGCTTGTTAAGCACCCACTATGTCTAACTACTTAGTGCTTTATAGTTAGGTGGTCCCTACGACCTGACTTTGGTCGTTTCGCCATTTTTGATGGAGATCGAGGACGATCTGGGAGGCTGCTACGCATACCGCGTCCCAGACGTCCCGGTCCTGGCACATCCTCTGGATCAAATTGCCCGGAGTCGTGTCGTGACCGCTTACGGCAATCATGCTGGTGCATTTGTATACGTGATCGCGTTTGATTCAGTTGAAAAAAAATGGAGACCGTAGTGATTTCGAAAGTAATTCCCTTGTCTATCCGAAAATTGGTGGTTCGTTATGTACAAATCAGCGAATTCCACCGGGCTGTTGCTAGGCAGAACAGTATTAGCAAAGAGCGGGTGGGAAAATTCAACTGAAACACAAACCGTTCGGATCAATGGTGGATTGCACAGGCAGAGGCAGGAAGCGCAAAACGGATACACGAACGTACACAAAAAAGTAACTGTCCGTGGGATCCACGAAACCCTTCAGCTATCAGGTTCTGGTTGAACTGTTCGTCGCCGTCTTGTAGCACAAGGACTGATCAACAAAGTTGTCTGGAAAGCCAAACGGCTCAGGTTTGCTATTGCGCATGCTGATAAGCCCGTAAAGCTCTGGAAAACGGTTCTCTGGACGGACGAATCAAAATGCAAGCTTTTTAATTGAAAGCGGCGGGTTTGTGTGTGATGCAGGTCGGGCGAAGAGCTTCAAGAGCGCCACATCCAAGGCACGGTGAAGCATGGTAGAGGAAATGTGGGTAGCTTCGTGGAAATCGACGGGATAATGGCGATAGATTCCTGCATCCTGCGAGAAATTCTGGAGGTTTCGCTGATCCATACGGGTCTTTAAGAGAAGTTCGTATTTCATGAGGACAACGGCCCGAAGCATGCTGCCAAGAAGACTAAGTCTTTGTGGGCGATTCTACATGCCAGGGTTGACAGAGCCGGTATTACCAATAAATTGAAATATTTTGAAGCCCCGAAGCGCGCCTGGGAAGAGCTTGATTCACAGTACCTAAAGGACCTGGTGGATAGCATGCCGGAGGAAAATAAAATGCGTTTCTTTTACTTAAATTTATCTTCCCGGGAGTCAAAATGAAATGAGAACATTTTATTTTGCGTATCAGTGTATAAACTGCTAAATCAAAAACTTCTCCGGAAATGTTGACACATTTTTTGTTCGAAAATGCTCGGCAACGGTGTTGCTTTGCATTGCTGTATAGAAAACCAGACTCCAAAGCTGTTTAAAATCTTCGTGTACGCAAGTTTCGTCAACCATCAGGACACAAGAAAATGTTTGCAAAAATTTAGTGTGAAGCTCATTAGTACGAATTTTTACAGTGAAATTTTGCTTGTCATCACGGTTGGGCACCTTTTCACCTTTTTCGCCTTCCGTCCATGCATTTGCTCTACTTTTTGTACGTATGATTTTGACCTCCCAGCCCAAGCCACATTTCGCACAGAAAGATTGGGATTTATCTCAATAATGGCTATCACCTTCATGTTCATTTGTCGGGAGCATACTTATCGATTTGGTAGAGCTCCAACCTTCCAATCCACTGTCAAGCGTTGTTAAAATCATTGGCCAACACAAAACACGGTACTTTTCGGTAGTTTTCGTTTTTTGGCAAGATCGCGTACAGACATCGCGTTGTATTTAATGCCACCACTCTGAAAATCGGCTGCATCGCAACAAGAAACAACGCGGTCGAGAGTGCTGACACGCGATAAGAGTTAACGTTTACCCAGAATAACCTGTCGGCGAGAATAAACTGCTCAAATTGTAGAACCAACCTCAAGTAACATTGCCAAAACCATCCAGCTTTATTAAGTTTTACTAAAGTTTTATGAAAGCCACTAGAAATCTATTCGGTATTATTATTGCAGCAAGAGATGCCAATAGGTTTCAAATTTTAGTCAGGTTTATAAGAACCTACACAGCTTCTTTACAACGATCTTAAAACCTTGACTTCTAAAATTCCTTTTACTCCCATCAAAGGTTTTATTTTGACTTTGTTAACTCATAAAATGATGTTTTGAAATGCCGTTTTAAGACTCATTCATATTATCTTGTTATGGTCAGTTGAAAAGCATTTCAAAACCATTTTGTTTCCAGTAAATGCAAAAAACGACTAATTGGCATTGAGGAAAGCTATCAAGCGACCAGATAGTTTTGTAGTAGCCATTGCTAAGACAAATTCGCTTTTTGGCAAAACTGTGATTTCTTGCAATCGCCATATAGAAATATATGAAATAATTGAAATGTGGAAAAATAAATACACCAAATTTTAAATGTAATACAATTGAACTTTAGATCTGCTACAATTTTCGGTATTCGTTTAGATAACCTTATTGAATTACAGTCATACCTCGATATAACGTAACTCAATTTTTATTTTCGTTACGTTATATCGAAGTTACGTTATATCGAAGCAAAATTTTTTTTCCAAGAATGCTTGTTGTAGCTTTTTTTTCTTTAAAAGAATTAACGCAAAATCAATGTTATTCACCCAGCAGGGTGTTCCAGCCCTTCTTACACATATTTTTTTCAATTTCTTCCAATAAATTTTAATATTAATTTTTATTGTTTCTTCAATTTTTTTTAATTTTTTTTAATATAATTTTTCTCATATTATCTTTTTATCATAGAATATTACTTTTACCAGTATTATTTTAATATTGCATGAATAAAGGTGAACCAACTTTTGATTTCAGCTTATTCCAGACTACCCAGGGGGTAAATCTCTCAACCACTATGTGCGCGAATAAAAAGTCAAAATGGTCCATGGTTGCCAGTAAGCATCAATTTTCGATTGTAGTTATGATAGATGTGTTAAAGCACATAAACAACTTCCTATCTGAATCCTAGAGTGTTTGAGCTGTTTAGTGGAATACCTGTAACTAGAAATTAGAAGAAGAATTAGTATCTTCCATTTAACTCCAACTACCTTTGCTTATCTTCGACAGATACGCGTATTTCGTCTACAATGTGCAGACTTCTTTAGTGTCTCGTACTAATAACTCGACTCGACCTAAGTCGAGTTATTAGTACGAGACACTGAAGAAGTCTGCTCATTCTGAACGAAATACGCGTATCTGTCGGAGATAAGCGAGGTAGTTGAGTTAAATGGAAGATACTAATTCTTCTTCTAATTTCTAGTAGCTTCCTATCTGCCGCAGCGAGAACTGTGTAGTCAGTGGCCAGTTGTTCTCTTACGCGTATCTGATTAAAAGATCAAGGATTGCTTAATCCGACACGTTTACATATTCGTCATTATCTGCAAAACTCGAAGATTGTGATGCTTCTTTGTGCGTTGACATTAACTGCATTGTGTCCTCACCGTCATATGAAATGTCTTCATCAGCATCTTCGTGAAAAACACTTGCGATGATCTCATCATCGTTCAGCGTTTCGAAATCGGCATACTCCTCGTCGATTTCTTTGGTCTGTGCTATCTTCTCATCGTGTCTCTTACGACCGATAGCGGTACATCATATTTATCCTCGATTTCACGTACATTGTCAAGCATGTTCCAAGATCTGCGAATTGATTCAGCTGGAACTAGTACCTCCCACGCTTGGGCGACCCAAAAGATTAAGTCCTTTATGTTGATCTTCTTCATGCACTCGTCAAATTCTCCTCCACGAATTTGAATTTCCTGCATCATCAGATGCCTGTAGCGCGTCTTAAACATCTGAATGATATTCTGATTTCTCGGTTGAAGAACGGCGGGAGAAAGATGGTAAAAATCCATCGGCAGTTTTTAGCTCATCTGCTTGTAATGAGCGGCTCTTAGGGGTAGCCCTTTTGACTTGAGAAAGGTGGTCACTTCCGTAATGAATTCCCCAAAAAACTGTTCTTTAAAGAGCTCCTTTGCCATCCACTTGGCACTTTTGGATGCCCTGTAGTATACAGGCAACTCCTAAAGGTGTTTGAATGCTCGAGGTCTGTGAGACTTTTCAATCAACATTAATGGTAATTTGAGCGACCCATCCATGTTGTTGCAAGGCATGAACGTGATCCAATCTTTGTTGATTTCCCAAACAACACAAAAATGACATTATTGGTAATCAGTAACTTGATTGTGACTTAATTGAGTTGCATGCAAGTAACTTTAACTGATTTGCCACAAGTGTGCTGCTAGGGTAGCGTTTCTCTCTACATATGTTCTTGTTGATGATCTTTTGAAAAAGATTGATTTTCAGAAAGCGAATACCGTTGGGTTTTGTTATTTTTTCCACATTACCACGGCTTCCGAATTCCCCTATTCCAACCATTTGGTTGATGAATTTTTTTTTTTGCATGAGTTTGTAGCATTTCTGCAAAAACCAGATGTAGAGAGCTTCGTCAACATGTGAGTATTGAGAAATCTTGGAACGCTTTCGTTTTGCTATTAATTCAATACAAAACATGTTGTTTTCAGGGAATATCATTTTAGTTTCTTACACATTATTCCTAGTTGATCAGTTTTTGTTTTAGAAAGTTGTCCTTTGCATGGCATAGACGGATGCAGACCAAACTTTGTACTTCTTCATTATTTTGTCATTTTTGTCATGCTTAGGTGACACACGATCCATTTATCAAAAATCCTTCGACTTAGTCGACCTTCTTGAATTATGAGTTGTGCAATAATAAGGAAGTTTAAATAGCTAGCTTCCTACTATATACATAAAAACAAAGAATTCACAGAAAACAGCTTTTGACGGCATATACAAACCATGTTGGAGCATTGCACGCAACATCACAAGCAACTTTTCACCAAACCTTCCCAGATAGCGGAGCCTACTACAATTGAAGTAGTGATGTGGTTGATTAAACAAAAACTAGACTCCAAAAGTGTTCTACAACACTCTTTTTGATACAAACTTTCTATAGGGAAGCCTCTGTAGTTTACTAAGCTTCACTTGAGTGGTTACCTCATTAAGTTTAGGCCACAATATAAGCGAAGCATACGTAGTTTTCGGGAGAACTATTGCAAAATTAATTCAATGAACAGTTTTTGGTTGTAGTCCCCATGTTTTACCCACTGCTTTACTATATACCCATAGGACATTTGCTGCCTTAGTGATAACCTTGTCTAGATGAAAATTTCAGTTGTTTGTTTTTATCCGAAGTAACACCAAGATATTTAGCTCCTTCCTTGAGCGCAGTTTGTAACCGCCTAGATATCGTGTCATCCAACTTCCCACGATTTATTATAGCTAAATCGTCAGCAAAATTAATCACCTTGTACCCTAGCTCTGCTAGTATTTTAAGAAGTTGGTCTACTACTAAGGACCACAGTAAGGGCGTAAGGACTCCTCCTTGAGAACAGCTTTTAGTCGATCTAATAGTTAGTTAGTCGGCAGACATTTCTCGGTCTTTAAGCTCGCCATTTTCCATTCGATAATACAGTTATCCCTTGCTTCTATTGCGGAGCGCATTGAGCTATAGGATGCATTGTCGAATGCTTTTTCAAAGGCTACCAAAGCTATTTCTTTGGCTTGAAACGATTTCTCGATTTTATTAACTAGAGATTTTAGCGCCGTTATGGCAGATTTTCCTGATTGGTAGGCAAATTGGTTTTTGCTCAAGGGAGACTCTATTAAGCTTGTTGACTTAATTAAGTCGTCCACAATTTTTTTCCATTGTTTTTACTAGATCAGAGATCTGGTAGGTCTAAGAGATTTAGAAGTCATCATTTTTTCCCGGTTTTAGAATAAAGACAACTCGAACTTTTGTGCATGCTTCTGGTAAATAACTCAGAGTAACACTAACTTTGATCAATTCAATCAGCTCCCTGCTGGAGCAGTGCTGGGCAAATTTCATTTCTCCCAGCTGATTTTAAAGGTTGAAAAGAACTCGATGTCCATTCAACTCTAGATGGCGTGAAAATTTCACTAGCTTTAAAATAAGCATCTGCTTACCATGAGCGTCCTACCTCATCTAATTCCTGTTCTTCAGCAAATACAGATGTTGACCGCGGAAAGTGAATTCTCACCATTAATTCCAAAGTTTCGGAACAATCGACTGTAAAACTACCGTCCTCATTTTTAAAGCTGCCAAGACCATTTGAATGTTCTTTTGAAGGAACTTTGTGCAGCCTTGCAGCTATTCGAGCGTTTTGATCTCCTGAACCGTCTCCAGTCCTTTCGTTTGGCGCGTTACATATGTCAATATTGTTATACGAAATGTAGTTGAAATAAGCTATGGCATGAAATCACAATCCAATCATCTGGTAAGAGATTCTACTACTTGAACTTGTAGTATTTCTGGCTTATCAGTCGTTGGTGCTGTCATTTTTGCAAAAAAAAAAAACAGATGTAGAGAGCTTCGTGGGTATCGAGCATTCTCGAAACGCTTTCGTTTTCTATAAATTAAAAACCACAACATGTTTAATTGACTTCACGGAATATCAGTTAAGTTGTTTACACTTCCTCCTTGTTGGCTATTTTTTTTAGAATGTTGTCCTCTGCATATTTCATGGCATAGATGGTAGATGCAGACTGAACTATGTACTTCTTCATATTTTTACTCATAGAAACACTATGTACAAGTTCAAACCTCCGACTTAGTCGAACTTCTCGAATTATAAGTTGTGCATTAACATAACGGTTTAACATTAGTTTTAACAGCTAGCTTCCTACTACATGCACAAAAACAAACAATCCACAGAAAACAGAAAACAGTTTGACGGCATATACAAGCCATGTTGAAGCATTGCACGCAACATCGCAAGTAACTTTTTACCAAACCTTCCCAGATAGCGGAGCCTAGTACAATTGAAGTACTATTGAAGTAGCCAAGTCCCTTTTCTCACTTCAATTGTACTTCCCATCCCAGTACAATCATTAATCAATTACACTTCAGATGTGGCAACCGATGGACTTGAAATGTCAAAATAGCTAGCGGTTTATTTTATAGTTTGACAATAGGTTGAAGGATACCCGAAGTGTATTAGGGCTGTTAATTTCAAATGGACCGGATCAAAAGAATGGACATCTTTAGTTCTAAGAATGGACAACTTTATTTCTAAGAAGATACCTGATGTATATAAATATGAAAACTTGGCTCTGTGAAGTTGATTCGATTGAGCCTGGACAGATTTATAAATAATTTAAAAACAAAAATATACAGTTAGATAAATCACGCTAAGAATAAACTTAAAAAAATAGGGGAAAAAAAAGTTACGTTATATCGAGGTAAAAGTTACGTTATATCGAGTTACGTTATATCGAGGTTACGTTATATCGAGGTTACGTTATATCGAGGTATGACTGTACATCAATTTTCAGAAGATTCTTGATTAATCTATATGAATAAAAATGAGTTGGGGTTTCCTTTGTCACGATTTAACTCGCGAGCGGAAGGACCGATCAGCGTGAAATTTTGTATGCAGAGATTTTTGTGGCCGGAGAATAATCTTATGATGTTTTGAGACCCCTCCCTTCACTGGAAAGGGGGGCTCCCATACAAATGAAACACAAATTTCTACACAACTCGAGAACTAATCAAGCAAAAGAAACCAAATTTAGCATGTGTGAGTTTTTGAAGGCAAAAAAGGTTTTTATGGTAGCTTGAGAACCCTCCCCGTCATAAAAGGGGGGGGCTACCATACAAATAAAACACAATATTCTGCATAACTCGGGAACTAATCAAGCAAACGGAACGAAATTTAGCATGTGGGGTTTTTTTAAGACAAAAAATGTTTCTATGTTGGTTTGAGACCCCTTCCCATCCTAAAGGGGGGGGGGGGCTTCCGATACAAATGTAATACACTATTCTGAATAACTCGAGAACTAATCAAGCTAATGGAACCAAATTTAGTATGTGGTGGTTTTTGAAGACAAAAAATTGTTCTATGTTGATTTGAGACTCCTCCCCTTTCTGAAAGGGGGGGAACCTATTCAAATGAAACGCAAATCCTTGCATAACTCGAGAACTTATAAGAGAAATGGAACCGAATTTCACATGTGGAAGTTTTTGAAGGAGGGAAATGTTCTATGGTGATATGAGACTCTTCCGTCATATGAGGAGGAAGGGGGAAGGGGGTGCTCTCAAACAAATGGAACCCAAATTTCTGCATAAAAAAGCATCTTATGATAGTTCGAGAGCCCTCCTGCTTCTAGAAAGGGTGGAATCCCATGCAAATGAAAAACAAATTCCTGCATAACTCGAGAACTACTCAAGCAAATGGAACCAAAATTGGTATGGGTGAGTTTTTGAAGGCAAGAAATGTTTTTGTGGTAATTTAAGACCTCTCCTCACTCTGAAAAGGGGAGCTACCATACATACGAAACACAAATTTAAACCAAACATGGTAGGGATACCGCTATGCAAATTTGTATGCAGGGCTTTTTAAGTCCGGGAAAGGATCTTATTATAGTTCGACACCCCTCCCGCCCTTAGAAAGGGGGGCTCCCATGCAAATGAAAAACTATTTTCTGCATAACTCAGGAACTAATCAAACAAATGGAACCAAATATGGCATGTGGAGGTTTTGTAGGCAAGAAATGTTTCTACGGTGGTTTGAGACCCCAAGCAAAAGAAACCAAATTTTGCATGTGTGAGGTTTTAAAGACAAGAAAGGTTTCTATGATGGTTTCAGATTCCTCTTCGCCCTGAAAGGGGGGGGGGAGGGCTCCTATACAAATGAAAAACAATATTCTGTATAACTCGAGAACTAATCAAGCAAATTGAACCAAATCTGGCATGTGGAGGTTTTTGTAGATGAATACTGTTTCAATGCTAATTTGAGACCCCTCCCGTTTCTGAATGGGGGGGGAGAAGGGGGGCTCCCATACAAATGAAACACAAATTTATGCATAACTCGAGAACTAATCAATAAAATGGAACCAAATTTGGCATATGGAGGTTTTTGAAGGAGAGAAATGTTTCTATGATGATTTGAGACCCCTACGCCTTCTGAAAGTGGAGGGAGGGATCTCCCATTTAAATGAAACACAAATTTTTGCATAACTCGAGAACTAATCCAGCAAATGGAACCAAATTTGCCATATGGAGGTTTTTGAAGGAGAGAAATGTTTTTATGGTCATTGAGACTCTTCCGCCTTCTGAAGGGGGGGTGGGGGGAGGGTCTCTCAAATAAATGAAACACAAATTTCTGCATAACTTGAGAACTAATAAAGCAAATGGAATAAAATTTGGCATATGGAATTTTTTGAAGGAGAGACATATTCCTATGGTGGTTTAAGACCACTTTGCCCTCTTAATGAGGGGTGTCCCATAGAAATGAAACGCAATTTTCTGCATAACTCGAGAACTAACAAAGCAAATGGAATCAAATTATGCATGTGGATTTTTTTGAAGGTCAGACATATTTCTATGCTGGTTTGAGACCCCTTTGCTCTCTGAAAGGGGGGAGGGCTCTCATACAAATGAAATGCAATTTTCTGCATAACTCGAGAACTATTCAAGTAAATGAAACCACATTTGGCATGTGGGGGTTATTGGAAACAGGATTTTTATTTATATTAAAATGGATTTCTGTCTGACCAATCGGAGTGAAAATATGTATACAGGTATTTTTGGGGCTGGGGAAGGTTCTTATGATTGTTTGAGACCGCTTCCTCCTTCCGGCTCGCATACAAATGGAACACAAATTTCTGCATAGCTTGAGAACTAATCAAGCAAATGGAATCAATAATGGTATGCGGGGTTTTTTGAATGCAAGAAAGGTTTCTATGGTGATTTCAAACACAATTTTCAACCAATCCTGAGAATTATCCAGGTAACTAAGCCACAAACTGTATATTGTCTGGGTAAGAAGAATATTCTGATAGAAGTTTGAACTCCTTTTTACCACAAAAAAACTCATTAAAAAAAAGCGTCAGTTCTATGTAATGTTCATTCATTTAGTTGCAGGCGTAGCAACGCTCGCACCGGGATCAGCTAGTTTATCGAATATATTTCTTTCAATTTTGTTTTTGTTGTTGTAAACTCGCATAATTTCCGAGCCGCGTTAATTTTTAACCTCTTATCGTGCCAATATTCATCATAAAATTAAATGCGCATATGATTTGGAGCATGATACGCTATAAAAGAAAACAATTTGTTTAATATATTTTGCTATCAAACATAATTTCCCGCAACACTTGGCTAAAACATTATTTACTGTTGAATGAATCTATAGAGTGGGCCACTTTGTACAGATTTCGGCTTTCAAGAAGCTTAGAGGAGGTGTTGGTGGACAAAACAGTTTTGAATGTAGTTTCATCAACAAAGCCGGGAGGAGTGCTATACGGCTGGAATAGAACTGAAATTGTTACTTGGAATCTGCCATTTCCGCAGACGTTGTTTTTAATCATTGTTTCATCATATTGTTTTGCAATGTTCACAATCTGCATTTATTTGGTCTGCAGATACAACATGCTCTTGCATACAGATAGAGCTCCCCTTTTAACAGATAAATGTTTAGCTTATTTTTATGACAATAAACCCATATGACATGTGCTCGTATTACCCATTTCAAGCATCGAAAGCTTATGACCTAATAAATTCCCACCTGAACGAATTTGAACCAGTAAAATCTTTATGATTTGCAAAACTAATCCACCGATACGACATGTGCATCCAAAAGTAGGTCCAACTAAAATCTGTTGATTGTGAATTGTGGGGCATCGGATTGCTCGGTTGAATATCAAAGAAATCTTTCGGGTTGGAAATTTTCTCAATTTTATGAAGATAAACTATCATTTTGCCTGTTGGAATAGAAAGCTGTCCTTGGTTTTTAACTGTGGAATTTCTTCTACCCAGAGTATTAGGTTGAGAGCGGGTCAAAGGTTTTGGAAAAGCGCATCAATGACAGGTAGTAGCAAAAGAACGATGAAAACAGATTTTGAATTTTTTTTCCCAACGCAATACTTGAACAGCAGCACGATGGATTGAATTTGGAACGTTATGTATGTAGGCAAATTTACAACCTTGATGGTGACAATCACCACTGGTGCGTGAAATTTGACGTGTTGGTTTTCCACACAAAATTGGAAATAAAATATGAAACCAAGGGAAAATAATACGGCGATGATTTGGAATTCATTGTGTTCCACAAATATCAATATTCTTCATGATGATTGAAGTGTTTTGCTCTAACGAAGAAACAAATTTTGGTTGATTACGTTGGTCTCCAAATGAATTCCGATTTAGATTTTAGGTGGCCGCTGCATGGTAGATGAGTGTGAACAGGTTTGTACTTTCGAGTCTGTTTTCACATAGTAACGATAAGACCTATTTGGCTGGACACCACCGGTTCCAAGCCATGTATTTAAATCCCAACAGCGTGGCAGAAACGGAAACGCATAAGTCGTGATAATAACATTGTCAACGGGGAAAGGAGAGCAGAAAAAGCTCAGATTTTATGTTGTTATGATAGCCGAATGTTAGGATTAGGTCGCTAAGCTCTCAAATGACGAGCCACATGGCTTTTGCGGGCAGGTTCAGTAGAGCGAGAGAGAGATCATGAAACAGCTGTCACTGGTAAAAGTTGAATTTAAAGCTCCAGGTTGATTATTTCTAAACTTTAACAACATACTTTCGAAATTTATCTTTTGATATTGATTCATACATGTATTATATGTGTACATATCAACCAACATACTGAAAATTACATTGATGTTTATGTTACATTTATATTGCGAAATTGAAGGTATAACTAACGAATCTATTAGTTGTTTTCTGCAACGAAGCTGATTTATACTTTTTGAAACGCCACCTTCGTATTCAATACCACACTGGTAACTGTTAAAAGCACGAAGTTTTTATATAACAATACAAAGAGCTGCAAATATTTTGTTATAAATAGAAAAGAAACGTCCTTCTGGTCTTCGCATGAATAAATATGAATCTACTATATCGACTGGAAGTAAGATTGAGAAGAAAAGCGCAACCGTGATGTTGTTGTATTTTTCCAGTAACAAAATGCCAGGGCATTGCTTCACCGGAGAATTCAATCAAATCAAACGCACCGATAAACTGGCAATGTACCGTTCTTCCTCAGCACTTCAAAGTGCAACGTTTTTCCCATGACCTTTCGCTCATTTAGCCCTAGCAAGCGTGCACTTACACACGGAACTACGAGGTGTAGCAAGCCTCTAGTCGCTCCTCCTCCTCCTCCTTTCAGAAAGCAGACCACTGCAGCGGGTCATAACAAAGCACAGCAATGCTCCACGATCTTCTGCACTTCTCTCACTACAAATTATTAAGGATTTATCAGTAATCATAATTTTCACGCCTTATTCGTATAAACGGTTCACTTTGCACAGGAAGAGCCCAAGCGATGACTGCTGCAGCAGCAGCGGACAGCAAGAAGAAAAATCGAGCGCTATATAGGTGTATAATGAATAAGTAGTAAGTGCCGCATGTACAAGCCGACCACCGAACACACCGGGGCAGTCGCGAGAACGTCACGAATTAAGATTGGACCGAAGAAATTGACCATCATAAATTTCTGCACAACTTGAACGTGAAAAAAGAAAATGCATTCCTCAATACAGTTAACGTTAATCATACTACTATTGAAAACATATTTTATTCCACACGTGAACCTATAACTCCCGACTTATGGAGTTCCGCCTCAATCACCACAACCACGAAGAAGTCCGTATAACAGGAAGAGAATTACGAAAAGACCTTTTGACTGTCTGTCCATTCTAAGAAGACCATTGTCAGAGAGTGTCCGCCCAGTTTCAGTTCCGAGCTCAGCCAGAACGGATTTCTAGCATTGTATTTTACCACTGTTCAGCTTTAAATAAAGAAAAAAAGAAAAGAAAACCATAGAATTTGTTTTCTTCCTCTCGACATTGCTGACAACGAACGAACGAGTCGGACGTAAAACGAATGATTTCCTTTTAACTTTATTTCGAGAATTCTTTCATATGGCCCGCCACAGTCTCGTGGTTTCGGTTTTGGCGCGTGATCTCCAGAAATATGAGTGCCAACTTCGTCGTCGTCGTCGTCGTCGTCGTCGTGGCCGCCGTCGCCACCCCGCCTTCGACGATGTCGGGAGACGACGTCTATCAGCCAGACAACGACGACGACGACGACGAAGGCGAGAAAGTTTCTTGCTTCCTTAAAGAAAGGCCTTCGGGGGGAACGTGGAGGTGCGAGATGGTGGCGCTGCCTGCGTATCATTTGGAAACATGAAAAATTAATTCCGAAAGTAGGGTGGAGCGCTACATCGTCGTTATCGCGCATTTCTGTTTGATGTAGAAAACATCAAATATATGACTGTTCGAATATGAGTGGAATTTAAAACGTTTTAACATATTTATGCAACTGCGGTTCATAATAGGTTTTTTAGGATGTGTATTAAGTGCCATAATGTTCTGCATTTGAATCCGATTTTAAGTTGCGAAAAATATTACATTATGTATAATTTCTCTTTGAATTCATTCATACAATTTAGCGTGCTTCGTGCCACATTTCTAAGAATTTAATGATACCACCTTGGATTTGTGCAATTATACTCTCAGTGTTAAGGTGAAGAAATCTAAGCGGCGGAAAATAACATGAGAAGCTAACAATTTATTCATATCATTTGATTAAGCGGGGATATACATTTAGAACGACCAAAAATTTCAAAAAAAAAAAATTTTTGCATAAAAAGTTAGTAAATTTCCCGTAAAATACGCTCCTTAAAACATTTTTTTTCGATATTCGAACTCCAAGTGTTTCGTTTCATCGTTTTTCGAAGACGCCTTCTACGCGCGCGGACCGATAATTAAAACTTTCAACGCGTTTTTCTCAAAACAGCCTTTTCGGAGTTATGCCGGTGATAACTCGAAAACTAATTATTCGATTAAACTGAAACTTATATGATTTCTTTATTATAGTATTAACTTCTATATGAATTAAAAATTGTTGTAATATTTTATTATTTAATACGTAAAAATGTGTTAAAATGGCGGACAAAATGTGGATTTTTTCAAAAAAGTTACGCCAAAAGTGCAAATTTTTTTTCAACTCTTTTTTTTCAATTCATCTACTAACTGTGAATGTAATTAATGTATTTTTATTTGGGTAAGCAGGTTTCAGATCGAAACTGCGACCAGGAGAGTCGGCACAAGCAAAATGCAACGACATTTTCAATGTTCTCTAACGGCCGCCATTTTGTTGGAAAAAAATTAAAAAAAATATTTTTGTATACTACATGGGTTCACTTATAATTGTAAAAAAGTTTCGATTGATTTGAGTAAAAACTTCCCCTTGACATTTATTTCAAAAATGAGTTTTTTTTGCGTTTTAACTGCGTTAGGGATACCTAACTCGTTCTAACTGTATATAAAATGAATTAATATTTGGACATGGCAGGTGAAAAATATTCGAGGTTGAGCATACTACTTTTTATTATGTTTCACAACCAATTTTAAAGCATAGTAAATAACAATGTTTTATTTCCTTTTTCATTTCAATTTGCTTGATTTTTTGTAGGGTAGGCAAGTTCTCAACCTTTTCCCTTAACACTAATCATAAGCTTCTGCACAGTGCTTGCTCCTACCATTTTTACCACTTTTGGCCAATATTTCTTAAATTTTTCAACACTATCCGTTGGTTTCATGTGTTATCTCAGCTTTAATTGGACAAATCTCTGGGCAGTTTGGTGGATCCCACTCCTTTGGTTCAAATACGACATTGTTCCTTTTGTACCACTAGTGCACTTTTAGGGTAATGGCAGGAAGCAAGATCAGGCCAAAAGATTGTAGACTTGTTATGCTGTTTGATCAACGGTAGCAACCTTTTTTTGTGTTTGTCGCAATGAATGGACGAGATATTTTTCCACATCCGCATATGGCCTGCCACACAATAACCTTTTTGCCGAATTTCTCGATGAAAATGGTTTTCACTCATCCAGAAACATCCTTTCCCTTCGGCGATGTATGATGACCCAGACTTGTGGTCTATGATAAACCAGACCGATTTTGTGGTCAGCAGTTTGTCGCATAGCTTTCGAGCCTTCGGTCAACCAGATTCAGCCTGTTTGATGCTTCGTTTTGGCTGCTTCTACTTCGGACGAGTCTGCAGGCCCCTTCTCTTCTTGGCACGCATTACATTAGTCGCCGAAGTACTAACCTTTGTAAAGGGTGTCCACGATGAAATTGCCACACTATGAAATTGCTCTAACTTTTTAACCGTTGGGTAGAATTTAATGAAAATTAGAGTGGATTTAGTTCATAGTGCATTATTTACATCCTGCAAGATTTAAAGTCCTGTGATCAAAACTCGCGGAAATGGAATCGAAAGAACAGCTCATGCGTGATAAAATCTTGCGCATTCATCACGAGAACAAGGATCTCTCGCATCGTTCCATCGCTAAAACGTTGGGAATCGCGAATTCCACGGTGTCGCGAGTGATTAAGCGCTTCGAGGAACGGTTGACCACCGATCGGAAGCCCAGAAGTGAAGGAAAAAGTATTCCGTACAACACCAAAAATCACAACCGCGTAGTTGGGGCCTTCAACCGAAATCCGAACGCCTCCGTTCGGGATGTGGCTAAGAAGCTGCACCTAAGCCGAAGTTTTGTCCAGAAGGCCAAAACTAAGGCTGGGCTTCGAACGTTCAAGGTACAAAATGCCCCTAATCGCGACGAGAAGCAGAACAAGTCCGCCAAAACCCGTGCCAGGAAGTTGTACCTCAACATGCTGACGAAAGTTGAATGCTGCATCATGGCGTGCACCTTTCGTGATCCAGGACACGATGAACGGACAGGTGTACATAAAAGAGTGCCGCCAGAAGCGGCTGCTTCCTCTCCTGAAGGCCCACAACGTCCCAACAATCTTCTGGCCGGATTTGGCCTCATGCCACTACTCCAAGGACGTGCTGAAGTGGTATGCGGACAATAAGGTCAATTTCGTGCCGAAAATGTTCAACCCTCCCAACACCCGAGCTCCGCCCATCGAGAAGTACTGGCGATTATGAAGCAGCACCTTCTTAAACGACCTAAGGTAGTGAAGACAGTCGAGAACTGAAGAAAGTATGGGTTTACATGCAAAAAACCGGGGTTAAGGCCACCGGGGCCGGGGTTAAGGCCAAGGTGCCGGCATTTGTGTATGGACTGTAAATAAAATACGAATAAAATGGTAAAATGAAGTTTAATAGTTATTTCTCAATCCCTGAAAATTTGATGGCAATCGGATGAAAACTCGAATTTTGCGAATCAATTTTGTGTGTGGCAATTTCAACGTGGACACCCTTTAAGTGTCCACGTGTCGCTGGCGAGTATTTTTAAGATTTTCGCGTTATTTCCGTCCGTTTGAATAACAATGGCTAATAGAGGTTGTGCTTGCAAAACCCGCGACCAGATGGACGAACAACCACCTATTAGGAGTCCATTAGGGGTGACGATAGGCATGGCTACCTTAAATGGATGATAACGGCCACTTCGCCACTTTGGAAGTCTAAGGCTACAATAGAGAAATACGATAGTGAAAGAAAGGATGGGAGCGACGGATAAATAGGACAAAGTGAACAACAGGTAAAACCGCACAACAGCTATTGTGGGTAATAAAAAAGTCCTAAAAGACAACCATTTGCCCAACAGGACCCCGTTGTCCTTAGTGTTAAGTTCCGGTAGACGTACCGGCAGGCTACACGGTTTTCCAATTACTTACGGCCACTACCGGCACCCAAGCACGTATCACGCTTGTGGGTTGTCCAGGACGTAGACCCAAGTGATAGCCATCGCCACCCGTTCAACCAGTAAAGTGCGCGCAGGATTTACACATCGCCTTCCAGGATAACGGTAGGAGGAAGCGGTGAGGAGGCGTCAGACGATGAAGGACACATGGTGGTAGTGCTGCAAGGGTCTCCGAAGAAAGAACACAAAGTTAGATAGACCGTAAGAAGTAGGAAAATTAGGGAGTGTAGGAGAGAGCGAAAGATAGAAAGTAAAAAAAAAAACCGGTGGTTTGCTAAACTGCAGTGCTTGTAGAGTATTTTGTACATCGCGTTCGATAGTTCCCTGCCCCACGACTTGCATTCGGTAAGCGTGTCGACCCTGAGGTTTTTCATCCAGGGAATCTTACAAGTGCTAGGTAGTATATACTTACACTTTTTCACCACATCTTGGACTGATGCTAAAGGATTACGCTTGAAATAGTCCCTTACCTTTCTGTCGATTGTTGGGTCAGCCGGACCGGGTTTTCTATCGGGGTGGTTGTCGTTGACCCTACAATCTTAGGGTTTCTACGGAAGAGCAGTGTTGTTGATACTTCCGCAATGCGGTTTGAGCTGCTCAGACTCTAACACCTTTTTCCTTAGCCAGTTTTCTGATCGAAAGACCACTGACGGTTCATCGTGTGTGCACAATCTGTTTTCTTGGCTCCGGAGAAAGACGACGCATTTTCAAACTTACGAGCGAAAGTTTAAAATAAATGACAAAATTAGTGAAATTATAAAACAACAAGAAGCATCTTTTAAGTTAAATGGTTTTTGGTTAAATGCTTCACGCAGTTTGATTTGACGGTTAATCATTAGTGTGTTTATTATTATCAGAACAGTCTACAGGCATACAATACTCCAATATTGTTTGTTTAGATATTTGACGTAGATTTTTCATTCTAGTTCTCCACTATAAACGCCTTCCACTGCTGCTTGTTCAGGATTTCATATTTCCGGATCCGTTTCACCAGATCATACCACATATGAGTAATGGTATTCAGGTTCAGAGATTGTGGTAGAGTGTTAAGCCTGTAAAGAATCCATTACCTTACAACATGTGTGGTATGGTATGGATGATTGTCCTGTTGGAAATAGAAATCTTAGCGAAGGTTAGGTTTTTCTGCGCAATTATTAAATTTGTTGTCCAAAATCTCATTTACCGAAGAACCCCTCTCCGTGCCACCACCGTGTTTTATAGTATGTGGAATGTTGAACTCCAATCTTCTTATTTATATAATTTTTTCATGCAACTGCTCTAGTTTCCCTTTTCAGCTACTTTTTCACCCTTTTTGCTCTTCTTCCGCCTCCCCGCTTTCGCTCCTATTCTTCCGTTTTTTTTGTTAATTTCTTTTCTGCTTCTTTTCTTCCGTTTCTTCCTAACAATTAATTCATTTTCACTGTACTATCATGTTCTTTCAATCTTTGCAATGTTTCATTTGACTTTTTCATCATCTAGCTCCACTTTTGTTTTCTTCTGTCCTAATTTCTTTCACTTGTTTACAGTACACAGCTTTGTGTAATATTTTTTTTCTCTTCGCTGTTACTGAATCCACTGGATTATCTTCTCTTTTTTCACTTCATCGTTTGTTTCATCGACTTCCATTTTTTCATCTCTTTCATCCTTCCATCTGCATCCTGTTGATAATATTCTCTGATTCGCCCTCACAGTATCTTCTTTCATTCATTTCTTATCTTCTCCGGCGTTTTTTTTGGTTTCTGCTTTCTGGTTTTCAACTGTAAATGTTATTGCAACTTCTTCAGTAACTTTTTTCCAATGTCTTCTTCCATTTCACTTTCTCTCTTTCTTCAAATTTATGAATTGACTGTAATCATCAGTTTCTATGATGTGATGTCTGTAAACCTACCATCAGTGTGAGGATTACATATGTCTACAGGACTATACTCAGTAGGTTGTCCCGAAAGAATAGAATCTATGATTGGTTGGATATCATCATAACCTACAATAGACGATTGGCTCGAATACGTATTAAACTATGCATATGAGAGAAAGAGAAAGAGAGAGAGAGAGAGAGAGAGAGAGAGATAGAGAGAGAGAGAGAGAATACAGTTTAGACGAAAAAATTAGTTAGGTGATAATTGGCAAGTTGTGAGTGATTAATGTTCTAAACAATAACAATAAAAGTAATAACAATTTATTTTAGATGTCATTTGATCGCTGAAGAATAACAAACCGAAACGTTACGCAAAAGCAGCTGTTTTTATTTTCCACTTCACTGATAAAAACCAACCAATAACAAAATAATATGACTTGCACTTTTTAAAAAAACACTATTTAAAAAAGCTTTTTTGAGCGTATTAGTAGAGCGATTGTTATTGGGAAACTAGGAGAATTTAAATTAACACTTCATTTGATCACTTTTTTAAAATAAAAAAAAAACATTGAAACACTTTTTGAAATTTTCGATAGTAAACGCGAGCAAATTCCTTTAAATTCCACTACGAGCTTATCTTCCACTACGAGCTAATTCCCAAAATAATATGATTTATTCGTTTGACGCTGCCTGTAGCTAGGTAACCAGTGTGCTTACCAAATAAAGACTCTACTCCAAAACAAACAAAAAACACAGTGGTTAGCTTCTTACTTTTGAGCGTGTGGGTGAAAATTGATGTATAGCTAAGAGTGTAATGTTTACGTTGAAAAAGTTTCATAACAGTCTGTCAAGTGGTTAACGAGATGGCATCGTAATAAGAGTAGATCCACCAAAAAAATAGGTACGTCGTTCAAAAAATCCGACTGCGTCGCACAGATGGTGCGAACAACACCTAGGATTCCATCAATCGACTGTTTCTCGGGTGGTGAAGGAATTTGAAGGGACCGCTGGGTCGGGCAGTCAGCCAGTGGCAGAAAAGCGTTAACAACTGATCCGGTTAAGGCAAGGAAGGGATTAAATCAGTTCAAACGTCGACTATACGGAGCTTTCCATCTGGTTTGTCAGAAGAACGAAGAAACGTCCAGGCCTCGACTTCTACAAGGTCAGGAAGGCATCAAACTGGAACGAAAAACAAAACACGGTAGCCAAAACCCATGGCTGGAAGCTGTACTGAGAGTGGCTACGAAACCAAGATGCGTCCTGATGGACGACGAGACTTATAGCAAGGAGGACACAAAGCAATTGCCGGAATAGGAGTTTTAAGACGCCACATCACGGTTGTCCGTTCCTGAGGTGGTAAGGAAGATTAAGGCGAACAAAAACGTCAAACAGTTCTTGGTTTGGCAGGCAATCTGTGGGTTTGGAGAGATGAGCCAGCAATACATCACGGCGAATCCAAGCGAGACGCTATTTTGGCCGGATTTGGCTTCCTGTCACTACGGCTGGTGATCGACTGATACAGAGGTAACCATGCTGTTTTTAAACCAAAGAATTTCAACCCACTGAACTTGGCGGAACTATGACCGATCAAGAAATTATGGGCCATCATTAAAGTTTAGCTTCTTAAAACACCTATTAGTATAGTATTCGAGAACGAGCTAGCTTTGAAGAAACAGGGGGTAACATTATCAAAAGAAGTTGGCCCCACTGTTGCTCAAACTGTTATGGGTGATGTAAAGGGCAAAGTGCGGGCACTCGGTCATGAAAAGAAGATCCAATAGCACAATGACGTAAGAACCGAGAAAGATTAGTAATTTCCACTTAATTCTAACTATCTCGATTGCTTATCTTGACAGATACGCTTTTTTCGTCTACAATGTGCAGGCTTCTTCAGTGTTTAGGTACTAAGTTGAAGAGCTGCTTGTACCCGTTCGCTTGGTCTTTGTTTAGAAGATTTGTGTTCTGTTATTTGCTGATTACAAAAATTTCTCCGACATCTATTTTCCAGGGTGTAGTGGTAGTCCGTTAGATTGTGATGTCATTTGTCGTTATGTCGTGGTTCTCCGTGAAGATGTGTTCTGCAACTGTCAATTTGAAGTTTTGTGAAAGTCCTATGTCACTCTGTTTAACGGTCTTAGTCACCTCCGCTTGATGGTCTTTGAACCTTGTTGGCGAGGTTTTCTTTGTTTGACTTACATATATTTTGCTGCAGTGTTAACAGTTGATTCTGTATACTCCTGCTCTAATATATCTACTGAATCGTTGGTGGAGCCTAATAACGATGCCAATTGATTGTGCCTTTTAGAGAAAACTAAGTCCAAGCCGAATTCCTTAAGTCGTGTTTTCAGACTTTGCGTCATGTCTTTATCGGAGGGGACGGATACAAGTTTCAGGGGTTCAGGTGAGTCGGAGAGGGTTGTTTGCAATTTTCTATGAGGATGTTTTTCCTTTTTGTTGATGAAAGCTTGAATTGCCATCTCTTCGTATCCATTGAATCTGGATAATTATTTGGCTTCATTGAGATGTTTCAATGAGAGGAAAGGTCAACATTCGGTGGATCATATGGTGGAAGGTGGCCATTTTATGCCAAAAAGAGTAGTTTGAAGTGTAAGAGATGACTCTTTGGGTATTTGTGGGTTTTCTAAAGATTTAAAATTCTAAAAATGATTATGACAATGGTTTTCTCACTACTAGAGGTCGAGCAATGCTAGTTCCCCATTATTTTCTGGGTGAACTTAATTTATTTGTGGAGATTGTTGGTTTCTGGAAAAATGGAGAAGATCCTCTTGTTTCACTACGGCGAAGATGTCGTCGACAAACCTCCAACAACGAATTGGAAGTAATCCTTTCTCTTTTAGGATTGTTTCTAGATTCACCATAAACAGTTCACAGAGGGATGAGGATAAAAGGTTTCCCATGGGGGCTTCTCTTAGTTGTTTATAGAACGAACCTTTGAAAATTAAGACATTCTCTCTCATGCAAAGCCGAGTTAAGGTACATCCACACCTTTTGCTTCCATGCTGTATCATTTCCTCCCAAAGCCAGTCTTCTAGAAGGTTAATCGCGTCCTTGATCGGTGCACAAGGGAAAATGTCATGATCATTTATATCAGTGGTGCTCATCCTGCGGCCCGCGGGCCGCTTGCAGCCCGCGATAGCATTTGAGAAATATGAGAACTTCATTGAATATGTAGCTATTTGCTGTTCGATTTGAGTTGCATTTCTTACTGTGCAATAATTGTGATTCTCATAGTTTTATGTGAACAATTTTTACCGTGCTTGTTACACAGATGATGAATGACCAAAAAGGCGGGATAGAAAGAAAGAGAGAATGCAGTCATATTTTCGCTCCCGCAACCACAGGTTCATTCACTTTCACCATTCAGTGTCTGTTGTCAATTGGTTCCGTTCTGTAGTCGCGTGCGTAGTTCTGAGAAGTTTCGAGCAATTGTTCAGTGAAAATGGAAGCCAGCACTAGCAAAAAACGGAAAGTGGCTGATGAAGGACGTGTTTTCCAGGAGAAGAGGTCTGAAATGTTTTTCTTTTCGAGCTTCAATCAAAAACCGGTGTGTATGATTTGCAACGAAGCTGTTGCAGTTATGAAGGAATTTAATGTGAAGCGTCACTACGAGTCGAAACATGTGTCAAAAATGGATAAATATGTCGGTGTGCCGCGGGCTGAAAAATGTGCTGAGTTCAGGGGAAATTTGAGTAGCCAGCAAAACTTTTTTGTGAGAAGAAAGCAAGAAAACGAGTTGTGCACAAAGGCAAGTTTCATTATCGCAGAAAAACTCGCTTCCCATTCGAAGCCATTTTCTGATCGCGAGTTTGGTAAGGAATGTATGGAAGCTGTGGTTCAAATGATTTGTCTCGAAAAAAGTCGCATCTTTGCGCAAGGGAGTTTGTCGCGGGCGACCATCACCAGGCGGGTTGAAGACATTGCTGAAAATCTTGTGTTGAGTTTGAAGGAAAAAGTTGCCAGCTTTGAATTTTATTCAGTGGCGCTGGATGAGAGTACGGATATATCTGACACAGCTCAATTGGCAGTTTTTATCCGCGGCATATCTAAGAAATTTGAGGTGACTGAGAAATTGGCAAGCCTTTTCCCCATGAAAGGAACGACGAAGGGCATTGATATCTTTAATGCTCTGTGCGCTGTTCTAGAAAAGTTTGATCTACCGCTGAAGAAAATGTCCGGAGTTGTTACCGATGGAGCTCCCGCTATGTGTGGTATGTATTTTGTTTTCCATCTTATTTAAATTATTCAAGCTTATACCGCAGTGTAAAAACGTGCAAGCTACTTAAAATTCTTGCCTAAAATGTTGTGCTATTTTGAACGTCGCCTTTGACAGTACTGGCATTATCACATTTATTATGGACATTTGATGTATTTGGTGCTGGCATCAGGCCGTAAGTTTATTTACTTCTTACTTAAAGGGTTGCATACAAATTGATGCAAAATATTCAGCTTTATCAGATTTACGGCCTTGGAAAATTTAGTACGAAGGATGGTGTTAAATTTTAGGTATTTTTCTTCATACGTTTATGTATGTTTAAATTTATTTATTTATTTATGAATTATGTTTGAGCTTGTTTGTCTGTTCTCTGTGCTTAATCATTTTATTACTGAAAAAAATGTTTATTCATAGGAAAACATGAAGGTGCAATTGCCCATCTTCGAAAATTACCAGAAGTGTCAGAGCAATTCTCCCAGTACCATTGCATCGTGCACCAGGAGAACCTCTGCGCCAAAAGCGTGGGATTCAAAGATGTCATGAAAGATGTCATCAACATAGTTAATTTCATCCGATCGCACGCATTGAACCATCGAGAATTTCAGGCTCTTCTAGTAGACACGGATGCAGAATATGGTGACGTACCATATTATACTGAGGTACGTTGGCTGAGCAGGGAAAGGTGCTGCGACGCTTATTTGATCTTCGGAAAGAAATCGTCGAATTCATGGAGAGCAAAGGTAAATCAGTGAAGTTTTTCGATAATGCGGAGTGGGTGACAGATCTGGCTTTCCTGACTGACATTACAACGCACCTGAACGATTTGAATTTAAGTCTCCAGGGTAAAGGCAAATTGGTGCACAGCATGTTTAATCAAATCAGTACATTTGAAAACAAACTCGTGTTGTGGGAGAAACAGATGAAAATTCTAAATTTTGCCCATTTCCCTACTCTCGGAAAATGCAATGTGATGTTGACTAAAAATACGTTGACGCACTCCAAACAATGAAAAATGATTTTTCTCGTAGATTTGGAGATTTCAAAGCGCATGACAAAATTCTAAAACTTTTTTCTGCTCCATTCATTGTTGATGCTGAACAAGCCCCAGATAATATCCAAATGGAACTAATTGAGTTACAGTGCGACACGGAACTGCGAGAAAAATTTGATCGACATGATTTGTTGGAGTTCTGTGCCAAATTTGTTCCGGAAGAGCGCTTCCCAGAGCTGCGAAATCATGCTCTTTTCGTAGCTTCTTTGTTTGGATCCACATACATTTGTGAACAACTGTTTTCCGTGATGAAGCAAGTAAAGTCAAAAGCAAGAAATAAGATAAGTAATGAACATTTGGACAATTCATTGCGTATTTCGACCTCTAGCATGAAGGCTGATCTCGATAAGCTTGCTCAAGTATAAGTGAATTATGTATTAAAATGCGAAAAGTTTTTTTATTGATTTTCAAATAAATTGAATGTGATATAAATCTACATTTTGTTGTTTGTAATTTTTTTATTTTGGAAGAAAGAGCATTGCTTTACATTTCAGGTACATCTACTAGTAACGTGTCCTCAAAATAAGCTGTTTTTTATTAATTATTTTAAGCCATTAAAAATAACTAATTGCGGCCCGTGGCATTGGCGCAAAATTTCATTTTGGCCCGCTGCAAGCATCTACCTGAGCACCACTGATTTATATGATCCGACGACTGAAGATGATATACAAATCCTGAGAGTTACGAACTGAGCTTGTTGTGAATTGCTCGGAGATACTTTGAAAATCTTTTACTAGCTGGAGATACAGATGAAAATATCTCTCCTATTTCGTTTCCGGGATTGTGGACTTTTGGAAGGCCTTTAATTCTGGGAAGGATTGGGTTTGGTTCGACGGACTGCTGCATCCTCAAGTACTGCTTTACTCTCCTTTAGTGTTTTATCCACGTGTTTCACCATGTTTAGTAGGGGGTCTACTCGATGCTGCCTGTAAGGTCCATAACTGATCTCTGAAGCCATCTGCCTGTCGTAGTCCTTCTTATCCATGATGACGACTATGACTATGACTTTGTCTACTTTTAGGTAAAAAAACAGGCTTTGACATCAGTTCCCTAACAGTTCAAATTTCCTTCTCGTTGTTGTGTCTTTGTTTCTGTCTGTCCTTAATCATGTTTGAAGTGAGTTCTGGTGGTGTTTTGTAAAGAACTGTGTGTTTAATTGCTATCTCCTCGTCGATGATGACCAGCTTTACGTTGAGCTTGGTTGTATCCACGTATCCTAATACTTTATTGAGGTGAGTTAGTTGTTTTTCCGTGGATGCGGTCGTTGATCGGTTAACAATCAGACTCTCAATGGAGTGGATCACCGGCATCATGGTGATGGTCGGTGTAAGTTTGGCCTGTGTTGTTGTTTATTCCCTGAAAGTTTGAAGAAAACCGACCAACAATTTTTGCCGGCCATTTTTGTGTCTCATTTTTTTCGAGTTCAGTCTTTATTTCGAAAACAATTGTTCACGAAATCCTTAAAAAAATGACTTCTCAAAAAAATGACTACTGTATCAAATAGAAAGAAAAAAATAGAATGGCAAAACTGAAGAAATAAATAAATAAATTTCTGTAGGTTCTATTGTGCTATGTCAGCCGAATATTAGACCCAAAACCCTAGGTTTTTTATACCCCGGCGCAAAGACTCGCAAGATTACGCTCGATTATGAAAAGGGAAGATGTGTAATGTGTTTTGAATATATTTACGGTGCTCATTATTTTATGAGCTTTGATGATTGTTTCTGACTGGTGTATTTACCATGCCTTCGAGTGCATGCGCTATTTAGCAGATAAGACTTGCAAAGTGGAATCTCATTAAATAGGCTTTGAATGAACTTTTGAATGAATCTATTCAAGCAAGATTAGTATTTTTTTCAGAATTTCAGAACGAATTGTCAAAAATCTTAGTACGCAACATGGTATTATTCTGACAAGTTGTACCGTTTCTTCATTATCTGCAAATATAGAAATACCCGTTGAGCCAGCGGTATCCACTGTCATTGCTTGTTAATAAAGGAAGAGTAGTAAATTTATGTTTCAAAAACTTAATGTTATTATTTGTCGTGATTAACTGGTAGAATGACTCTCGTTAAATTTAGTTCTCTTGAATACTGCAATCCACTTTGTTTGCAAGTTGATCTGTGTTGGTAGAAAAAATGATTTCACCAACTCGTAAAGCCTCGGAAAACTTTTCTTCTGGACAGGGTCAAGGATTCCGAGAGAAGAAAAATAAACGAGATAATCTATTTCCAAAACAATAGACCCCCACGCAGTCGTTGATCATCATCCAGGCAAAACAAAAGCCATAAGTGATGAGATGGTGCTGAAAATCGTTTCTAATCTGCCATGGCGTACCGCTCAAGTTGTTTACCTTTGGTATTATCTTATTTTTCTTTCCGAACAATTATTTCCTTTTCATCTTCGACAGGTTATTACAAAGTTAAATCCTCTTTTAGGCATACGAAACACAATCATCCTCCCTGGGGTGAGGGGTGGAGTTCCTCTAGCTGGTCTGCTCAAGGCAATGTATGAGCTGCGTGCATGAGGTGTGTTAGAATGTAAAAAAATAATTTACTTAAGCGATTAAAAGCTGTGTTGTTCTTTTTCGGAATAATCTTTTCTCTAAAATCGAGAGAAATGTTCCCTTTTACCTCGTACGCCGTAACTTCCAGCAACTCGTTTGCTACAGGTAGATGCAGGGAGGAATAGAACAGATGAACTACTTCCTGAACGGCTGGCGGCAGGCGGACAAATGAAGGTACCCTATGATTAAAAGCCGGTGGGAAAGGAAATGTCTTAAAACAACAAAAGCACTGGCTTAAATGTGACTGAAAGTTGATTTAATTTTCTACCCTGTGTATCCTTTTTACGGGGCCCTCGGAGAGTTTCGTGGTAAAAGCGTTTGTATCCCCGCAGCTTAGTGCTGGTCTTTCTCACCATCAGAAACTATAAGCCGTTGATCCTGCGGAAAAGGACTGCCTGGAACTTGAGGCCACAAGAGAGAAAAATAATAAAAGAGAACAACATAATACCACAATGTAACACTTTTGATTCTATTTCTTGCCATTGTAGTTGGGGAGTGAAAACTACGATTATTTTTACCTCAGCTTGATTAAAAAATAACAACCAAAAAGGAGTCCAACCGCAAATGGCATGAAAAAAAATGCTTATGTTGTACCGTAGACAGAACAGTGTATTCTCGTTTGAACTGCTTTAGGAAAACCCACATTTCAACGCGTACATTGATTCTATTTCAACAGCTTACATTTGGTTTCCCCAGGTGCTAAATTAATTACGTGGTGAAAATGTACGTTCACATTGTAAAAAAAGTTTTGTATTTCGAAATGCAACATTTTGCGTACCGCCAAAAGTCACCAACATTGTCACTATCAGCGGTATCTCTAGCCCTGCTGTTGTAATGAGACTGTCACCGTGACCGCAGTGAGAGTCCCAGAGCTGTAGCATTGACTGCAGAAAAAAAAGTGCGGCCCACTAATCCCTTTGCTTTTAATCCCATTAAAGAAAAACAAGATTGGAATAACACACTTTGTGTATTCGTTAGTGGAACTCTATCTGATAAAAGGTTTACCTGTTATTTTTGCTTTCAAATGCATCAGTTTTTTTTTGTATTCTCTGGCTGCATCCTGCAGGTCAGCATTGTCCTTCAAAAGAAATTCGAAATTCAATCCGCGATAACGTTGTATGGATTAGCATTAGGCAGAGATGAATATGGACAGATTATAGGATTATGCACGCCTTCTATCCTTTCTGAACCGAAAGTTTGCGTGTGGGTTTTGAACTCACATTCAATTCTCAAAAGTGGCATAGTATTCACAGTAAAAGGATAATGGAGTTGACTGAGTTCGTTTTCTGGTTCTAGGGTAAATATTTTATTGGGTGAAATGGTTTAGACTTCCCGGAACGCACAAAAAGGGTATAGGCAATCAAAGCTTTCAACAAATTTATTTAAAAATTATTTCGGAATCAAAAATAAGCTAATTATAGCAATCATAAAAATTTGAACTTCAACTGAGCTGTGAAAACGGAGGACTTATATGCAAAATAAAGTTCTCATCTCATATTTACTTTTTATTTAACCCACTCATTTGCTTTAACTAACATCCTGTTGTCCTCCCTTAGCTCAGTCGGTAAAGGCGCAGCTACAAAGCAACACCATCCTGAAGGTGACTGGGTTCGATTCCTAGTCTGGTCTAGGAATTTTTCGTTAAGAAAAATTTCTCGACTCCCTGGGTATGATTGTACTTGCCATACAATCATACTAATGCAAAAATGGTAGCTGGCATCAAAGACTCTCAATTAATAACAGTAGAAGAGAATTTACAACACTAAGTTGAAAGCAAGCAATAAGCAAATTGTGAATGCAATAAGCTTGAAATGATTAAAGAAGAAAAACATTCTGTTGTCGGTTTTGGTCTTACTTTTTATATTAGGTTATCTTACTTTTTATATTCTTTAAAAACAATTACTTATTATTTTAATCGAAAAAAATACATTCACGGAAAAAAGTGCCACTTAATTTTAGCTACATAGAATATAACTTAAGGACAACAAAAATAAGGCAAAGTTTGTATTTTTTTTTGTGGGAGGATGAAAAGGCGTACGAACTTCCGGTTTTGACGATTAAATTTTATTTTTATTCAAAATTTAAACGAGATAAACCAATTGTGAACATTCAAAATGGCGCCTACAAAATGGCGAATTCTCGAAACCATGTTTTTCAATCTAACTTCAAGCCCCGGGCTTGAACTATTAATTTGATTCCCACCATCGCTTAAAAGGTTATAATTTTCTGTAAGGCTTGAACTAAAAATTGGCATTAATAATTAATTATTTATAATTTTTAAACACGGTTGAAATGAAAAAAAGTAGTGAAAAATTAAACTTTTCAGTTCAAATGATCACTTTGCAATGAGTTTAAGTTTAAATTGTTTGAAATTTAGTTCAAACCGTGAAAAATTTCATTATCTTTCAGAAATAATAAATATATTTGATTCTTTTCCACTACAAGAGGCTGCAGGCTTGAAGTTGTCGCCCCTTGTTTTGCGCGCAGAGGCCTACGGAAATCGCCATTTTGCAGCCACCATTTTAAATTTTTGCAATTATTTTTATCTCCTTGAACTTATGAACAATAATCAAATGGCTTCGTCACAACCGAAAGTCCGTACACCTTTTCAATCTCCTACAAAAAATATACAAACTTTGCCTTATTTTTGCCCAAATCCAGGGGAGGGTCCCCTTGAAGTAAAAGAAAAGCATTTTAATAATGTATGCGTCCTCTTAGCCGCCTTCAGGACCTGCTGCAGGCACTTAAGTACCAGGTTCTCTTCGTGTTGTGGATTCACCTCTTTCCAGGCGCGCTTCAGGTCTTAAAACAACCTCGATTGGGTCAAGGTCCGGAATTTGTGGAGGCCATTCCAGCGTATTGATCCAAAAAGACTAGAAGAAACACTCTGTCTCGAATAACTCTTCAAGGTTCATGTAGATCAGCAAACCCTTTAAATTTTAAGATTTTAATATTTTAATTATTCGGTAATTATCCCGTCGAGTTTCACGAGGCTTCCAATTCCTTGCTTTACCGAGCCTTGTAGGTTGTATGTTACTCACCCGAACTGCACAACACACACCCCGCTTTCGGTTTAAGGGCTCGAGTTTGTTTCCTAGATCATGCTACTCATGCTTTACCTTCGACCGCGGTGACAAAACTACCCATACATCATCAATCATAGTAACCCATGAGTCAGCAGACAAAATTTGACAGCTCATTCTGAAGCAACACCGTTCAGAAGTGTGCGCGTTCAAAGAACGGCACCCCACCGTGTCGAAAACGGACATCGTGTGGCACTTTGTTGGCCCCAGACACGCCCGTTCCGGCATCTACAACATCTTGGTACTATTAGACTACAATCAGAGCATCGAAAGAAAGCCCAGTTCCGGGCGGCCGACAACCCTGAGCGACAAAAAGCTCCAAAGGATGTTGAAGAGGAAGACCGAGGGAAAAGTGGCTACATCGCTGCGTGTGCTTGGCCGGGAGGTCGGTTCAACTGACCAAACAGTGAAAAAGTACCTGACGAACATGTCTGGAAGCGGAAGTCGCGTCCACTGGTTTCGGAGCAGCAGGCAATAACGCAGCGGCAGCGGCTGAATAAGATGGTCAACTCGATTTTCCCGGCAAATCACGACGTGGCGGTGGTGATGGACGATGAGACCTATCTCACCCTGGATGGCAACGACTGGCAGGGCACTTCTTATTTTACTTCACCCACGAAGGAAGTGGGCTCCGAGGTGAAGTTCATTTCATACACCAAGATCCCCAAGAAGGTGCTACTGTGGCTGAAAAACAGCGAGAAGAGGATATCAAAGCCCCTCTTCTTTCGCCCGGGCCTGGCCATGAAGGGGGAAATTTATAGTACGAAATGCCTACCGGAAGTTGCGTCGTTCATCAAGAAATACCATAAGGGTGAAGACGTGATGCTCTGGCCGGATCTGGGGTCGGCCCACTACTCGAAGCGATCGTTGGAGGAGATGGAGTGGCTGAATATCGAAGTGGCACCCGAGTCGGCGAACCCGCCCAACATCCCCTAGCTGCGCCCAATCGAAAATCTCTGGGTCATTCTGAAGCGTAACATCTACTCCATCAATTTTGTTGCGAAAAGTGTGGAGGAATTGATGAATAAAACATGCCTACACGCATGTTTTTGTCCGCCATGGCGAATGTTCTGGGTAACAGGCAGAAGGCCGCGTGCAAGAGCGTAGAATTTTGTTGCAAGTAAGCTTAAATAATTACCTTCCATGGGAAATTTATCAAAAGCAATTATCTGTCCTAGCTTTTTTTTATCACCATCCGAAAAAAGTCCTGTTTTTTAAGGAAACGTTAGATGGGTTTCAAACCTTTTTCACTTTTCAACCCCTGTGCTACGAGACTGTTGCATACAGCTAGATCGGAAACTGATAACTGAAGGGTTTCCTGGATCTTGCGGACAGTTTATTTTACAAATCATTCCCGTTACATTGCATGGGAATGTTACCTTATTCGCCTTCTTAGGTGAAACATTTCAAAGCTTAAGAAACATAGTTTGGTTAAAGAGTTTGGAGTAAAAATACCAACAGTTAAACTGTGCCTCAAGTGGACGCGTAAGATGACGTGAAACGAAGAGGAGTTATAAGTCGTGACGTTAAACATTTCCGAAGTAGATCGGATGAAACGGTTTCAGTTGGTGAACGTATGCACGTAAGAAGATTTGAATTTACCATCACACACCCTACGCTTAAAAGGCCTTCAAGAGAATCATCCTCACCTCAAGGCCTTCCCCGAATCGACTCGCCAAGACTCGCCTTCTGTGGTGCGTGTATTGAATCCTAGATCCTAGTTAAAAGATTAGATGATTATAGCTATCATGCGTGCTAATGTGGAGCAGAAGAAAGATTTGACCTTCAACTCCGAAGACTGAGGAGAAACGCATTTGGATGGAATAGTGTCAGATGAAGAGAAAATAGCATGCAGATTATGGAACAGACGACAACTACAGTAAGTGACCGCTTCGAGGCGGGACTTCTATGGAGAACCGACAACGCGAAGTTACCTAACGCTACCGCGGCCTGTTACGAATGGAGTGTTTGAAAACACGCATAGAACGGGATGCACTTCTGAAGGAAAATACGCACCGTCAAGTTGAGGAATACCAGCAGAACGAGTATGCGCGTAGAGCAACGGGAGACCGATTGACCAGAATTGATCCTAGACGAACTTGGTACATTCCGTTGGACGCTGTTTGCAACCCGAAGAAGCCAGGTAAAATGAGAATAATTTGGAACGTGGCAGCATTGTCATAACTTGTATTACTTCTCTCTGGGCCGGATATTGATGTACGAATTTGAAAACGACTCTTTGTTGACGGTTATGTTGACAGTTTTGAGACAGCCGAAGAAGCAGTTTCGGCAGCGGATACATTTGAAGAGAGGTTTTAAAATGTGCAATTGGGCATCAAGTCAAAAGCTTGGTGCATGTTGGGGAGCCAATGAAGCAAGACATAATAGATTTGTCGTTTAAACCTGATGCTGAACGCGTTCTGGGAATGTTGGAGCACACGAAACTGATGTATAACCCTTATGGGCTCGACAAAAAACACACCTCTAAGTGCTCGACGGGGTACACAGGTACCCACAAAATGCAAATGGTTGTAACTCTGGCAATTATCGACCGATTTTAATTTTTTTTGCACCATTAGATACATAAACTCATTTAATTAATGGATGTTATTGACAATGTCCGTTTGGATTCATCTGGTTTCCAAAAATCTGGGTTTCCGAGCCTGTGGGCCGGTACGGAGACACTTTTTGGGAATATGAATTGAATTTCCGGGAATGGATGTAACAATCTTTGAAATAATTCATGGAAACTATATATATTCCATTGTAGACCATTTTTCGACTTGTGACTATACCGGCCATTCTGTAATAGGTTCCTGTGGGGCCTAGAGTTTGCATGAACATATTTAGAAGGAAACCCTGACAATATGGGAATTGAAATTCATGAAATTTCTTTAGTAGGATAATTCTTAGGGACTGTTCATAAACCACGTAGACCGAAATTAGACACTTACAAACCCCCCCCCTCTCCCATCGTAGACTTTAGTAGACTTTTTCAAAACCCCCCCTCCCTGATGTCTACGTAGACTTTATAAAGTTCATTTTTTTGAAGCTATGGAAAATGTTCTACAATATGTGGATGTGCCGGCTTGAGGAACGGTTTATGAAATAAAACACAAACAATCGGGTTATTCAGTTATTCATTTTTATTTTGTTTCATAAAAATAGCATAAATAAAATATAACAACGATCAATTATACAAATGCTAAAGATGTCCACACCATGACTGCTTGAACCAATAATTAAAGTGTATCGGCGGAAGTTCTGGTGGAATTGTTTCTTGGATGTCAACGATGATTTCGACAAAACGTGATTCTATCCATAAAACTTCCGTAGCTCTGTTCTCGTCGCCCTCACAAAGAATTTCTTCCTGGCGTTGCTACAGAATCTTGAGTGGCCTTATTTTTCTTCGACAAAATATTTGCCTTGTGGATGCGTTGAGTTGATATGCATTCACTTTTGCCGAAAAATGCAGTCCACAATCAAAGCATATGCGGCTATTTTCGTTTTTACTTTAGATATCAAGTTCAGTTTTCTTCTTTGACGGCGTTTTCCAAATCAAGTTGACGTCTTCTCAGACCTCTTAATGTATTTTCTAGTTTGTCCCCATGCGCTATAGTATTGCTGACAGGTATCACAACCGCATATAACTAAAACCCTCTACTAAATGTTTGTCAAATTGAAGCAAGTTAATTATCAAATATCATCTCATTCACGTATAAATGAAAACACTCAATTGTTGACATGTCAGTTTATGATGTATCATAAACTTACTATTGAGCTGGTACCATGCATTCGATCTGTCGATGTGATGTGATGTGATGTGTGATAAGAACCCACCATCAGTGCAAGGATTACCTATGGCTGCAGAACTATTCTCAGCAGGTTGTTCTGAGAGAATAGCCTACGTGATGGCTTCTTGTAGCAGGGTCAGCCGATCTTAGTGAGGACCTTCGGAAGACTACGGCCAGAAGGCCGCGTGTCTTCGCATGACAAGGGACTGGCGACTCCACGAATCCTTGTCAAGTCAAAAAAAACCTTCAACTGCCTTAGGCTACCCCCCCAGGGAATCCCCGTTTATAGTTGTTAAAGGAACAGTCGACATTTTTAGCATAAATGATTTATAAAAGTTAAGACAAAATGAAAATTTCACAAACTACTACTGAACTTTAGATTCAATTAACACATTTATTTTTGTTTTTATTTCACTAGTAGATGTACTGAGATATTGCAAACAGGATATTGCAAAATGAGGAAAAATCTCACAAAATAAAGAATTCTTACATTTTTTGTGGTAGGGTAAGACTTCAGCATGCTATCTTACCGCGCTGGCTACATTGCGTTGGTGGGACTGCCTCCCAAGGTATAACTGACGAGATACAGCGTTTCTTACTCAGCCGCTGTTTGAGCCGCACCTCCTTGGTGGACAGACGCTCGGCACACCTGCTCAATCTAGCTGAAGTCAGAAGGACAACAGTGCCAGGCTGCACTACCAGCTAAGTACGCAACCCTTAGCTGGCGGTCTTTGTCATCTGTTGACCCGTGGAAGCATGAGGTAGGAACTTGTGAGGACCAGAGCTATGTTGCGGGGACGCACGCTTCATCACGGTTGTCGACTCACCATTTTGCAGCCCCATGCATTCGATTTGTCGATGTTGAAAAAAACGAATAGAGAAACACAACCAAAGCGCTCAAATTACTGTCTCTTGTTATCCCTTTTTCCTCTGGAAAACATAATTAGAGACAGTAATTTTAGCGTGTACCTTTAAACCCCGTTCACATTGCAATCTACATTACGTGATCTTGATATCAAATGCCACGTAAATTATTTTTGAGTGAAAAATTAAAGCCTGTCAACGTTAATTTCGGACACTT